>SJYX01005681.1:101236-150309 GCA_006410675.1 Oreotragus oreotragus | reverse complement strand
AAAGCAGAGACATTACTTTGCCGACTAAGGTCCGTCTAGTCAAGGCTATGGTTTTTCCTGTGGTCATGTATGGATGTGAGAGTTGGACTGTGAAGAAAGCTGAGCGCCAAAGAATTGATGCTTTTGAACTGTGGTGTTGGAGAAGACTCTTGAGAGTCCCTTGGACTGCAAGGAGATCCAACCAGTCCATTCTGAAGGAGATCAACCCTGGGATTTCTTTGGAAAGAATGATGCTAAAGCTGAAACTCCAGTACTTTGGCCACCTCATGAGAAGAGTTGACTCATTGGAAAAGACCCTGATGCTGGGAGGGATTAGGGGCAGGAGGAGAAGGGGACGACAGCGGATGAGATGGCTGGATGGCATCACGGACTCGATCGACGTGAGTCTGAGTGAACTCCGGGAGATGGTGATGGACAGGCAGGCCTGGCGTGCTGCGATTCACGGGGTGGCAGAGTCGGACACGACAGAGCGACTGAACTGAACTGAACTGAATGTATACTAGATTCATTTTTAAGGTTAACTTAATATATGTCCTACAGATTCAGATACTTAAAAATTTTTCACTTAAAAAAATCAGCACAATGTTCCACACATTCATGCTGTCAGGTGTCTTTTTGTGACCCCCATGGACTGCAACTCGCCAGAGTCCACTGTCCATGGAATTCTCAAGGCAAGAATACTGGAGTGGGTTGCCATGCCCTCCTCCAGGGGATCTCCCCAACCCAGGGATTGAACCTGTGTCTCGTAGTCTCCTGCACTAAGTGAGTTCTGTACCATTAGCGCCACCTGGGAAACCCATGAGGTTCTACATCTAGTGTCTAATACTCTCCCGCTCCAAGCCTGAAATGACTGTTGAATCCCACATTTTAGAATGACTCAACTGAGGCTGAGAAACATTAGGGACCTTGCCAGAAGTCTGACAGCCAGGCAGAGCCAGACTTCAGTTCTGCCTCTAATTCTCCCGATTTCCCATTTGAATTTTTAGATAATATAAGCAAGATGTCATACTTTTTTTTTTTTTTTTAATTTAAAACTCTTTAAAAATAAGATTATTGTTTTCCTGTACAAGATTCAAGCTGGGCCTTGGAAACAGAGAAGGAATTGGGAGAACTTGGAAATGTTTGGGAAGGACATGGCCAAGATGGACAAAAGCTTGGGAAAGAAACAAGAAAAATTTTTTAAAAAAAAAAAAAAAATAGAGAATTTGTTCACAAGATGGTAAGTTCCAGTGAGACCAGAGACTCTATTTTATAACCTTGCTCAGTGGCCTCCTCCTGTCCTGTTGAGATTTCTAGCTGGGAATGTTGCATTTTCTGGTTGATCTAGTGATCATTTCAGTTTGAAACAGGAAAGGTCAGGGGAGGAGCTGGAAGTACATTAGAACCACCAAGGACCGTGTGTAAAAGAATCAGAGGGGAGTGGTAATGTAAAGAAGGTTTATGCTCCACGACAGCAGAACAAGAAGGAAAATTCTACATAATAACTGTCTTGCCCATTCAATGTACTTAAAAACAAATAACAGAATACCGGCTCAAATTTGATTAAACAATAAAGAGAAGATATTGACTCATACATGGGCTTCCTTGCTGGCTCAGTGTTAAGAATCCACCTGCCAATGCACGAGACTTGGGTCTGGTCCCTGGACTGGGATGATCCCATGGAGGAGGAAATGGCAACCCACCTGGTATTCCTGACTGGAGAATCCCACGGACAGAGGAGCCTGGTAGGCTACAGTCCTTGAGTTCACAAAGAGTTGGACACAGCTTAGCAACTAGATGAACAACATTGACTCATATAACTCAAAGGTTTATGATACCAAGTGCTCCAGGCCAGGCTTGATCGGGCAGCTTACGGCTATTACCAAGGATCAAATCTCTTCCCATATATTGACTCCATTTTCCATCCCATTGACATCCTCCTAGAACTACTATTTTCCTTCGCTGCCAAAGGAAGCAGCATTGGCGGCAGCAATAAGGTGATATTCAGTTTTTATTCAAATTCAGTAAAAGAAGGATGACCTCGTTCTACCAACTAAAGGTTCTAAACTTCACTTTGATTAGACTAAATTAGACAAATTCCTGTCCATAAACTCCTGTAGCAAGAGAGTGAAGTTAGGCCTACATCTTAAGCATCCCTTGATCAACTATAGTAAGTCCTCTATACATGAACCTTCAAGATTTGAACTTTCAAAGATGCAAACATGCCCCCGTATGCCATGCTGTACTATGTTACTGTACTTTTCAAGATAGTGTACTGTAAGTTTAAAAATACCCTCTTTAAAAATAAATAACTGTCTTTTTTCATCTGAAATAAATGTGAGACACTTGAACACACCACTCAAGGATGCAAAATGTCTTTTTCTGCAGACCTCAAAAAAGAAAAAAAAAAACATTCAATTTCCCAGGTTTTGAATGAATGTAGTCCTGGGGTGACCTTTCTATGGGACTCACAGTCTGACTCAAGAAGGATGTCCCCAACTTTGCCCATAAGAAAAGACTAATTCCAACATGACAGTGCAGACTACCATGGTTTCTCCACCCATGACAAGTCCTGCCAGCACCCAGAGGATTCCAGCAATATTGGCTCAGCCACCAGAAAGCTTGGGAAGAGATTTTTCAATATCTTTTGAGGCTTTGCAGAAGAGCCAAATGTCAAGCCCATAATAGATGCTTTCAGATCATCCTCACACTGCATCTCGCTCTCCTAAGTATTCGTCCTATTACGTTTCAAAAATAGCTCTGAAGTAATTTGTGTGCTGAACTGTCTTTAGGACATATATTATATATATATATATAAAACCCCACCTGAATAAATTCTACCCGTTCCTATCAGCCAGAGACCAAGAACTGCCTCGGCAGTTTCCTCGGAGTAATTTTCAGCATTAGGGTTTATCAGAACCTAAATTCCGGTCTAATAAACAATGAAACAGCAGCCACTCTTTCAGCCACTTATTTGGGCAACCAGGGAATTGGCAGACGAGCTAAAAATTTCCATTGGTGACAACACACAGCTGTTGAGGTGCAAAGATCTGAGACTCTAATCAGACCAGGTTATATAAGTAGCACTGTCTCATTATCTCTGCATGGGGGACAAGGTTTCCCTGGACAGCTGGGGCTGTACGGGGTGCCGACAGAATAGCTAATGGGAAGTTGACACACAGAGATATCAACTTAAATGAGAGGAAGAGGGTAACCTATGCCCCTGTCCAACCTTGAGGAAGAAAAGAGTGTTCACAACTCTCCCTGCATAAGGTGGTCTCCATATCCAATATCACCTCATTTCTGTATTTATGAGAAATGACACCCAGCACCTCTTTGTATCTTCTCTACATTTCAACACTTAGGAAAGTCACAATGTCAATTAAGCAAGAACCACTCACCGTGGGCAGCTATCTTGAGCACCCAACATAGTCAGTAATTGGTGACTCTTCACTTTTAATACACTTTTATTTTTTTAAGTGCTTATATATTTGTATCTATTTATTTGTCTGTGCCGGGTCTTAATTGTGGCACGTGGGATCTCTGATCTTCGTTGTGGCATGCAGGATCTTTAGTTGTGGCATGCAAACTCTCAGTTGTGGCACATGGGACCTAGTTCCGTAACCAGGGATGGAGCCCAGGCTTCCATGGTGGTCCAGTGGCTGAGATTCCGAGCTCCCAATGCAGGGGGCCCAGGTTCCATTAGGGAACTAGATCCCATGTGCCACAGCTGAGTTGCAGAACATAGATGATGGTTGCATGCATGCTAACTTGCTTCAGTCATGTCCGACTCTTTGCAACCCCATGAAATGTAGCCAGCCAGGCTCATCTGTCCATGGAATTCTCCAGGCAAAAACACTGGAGTGGGTTGCCATTCCATTCTCCAGGGGATCTTCACAATGCAGGGATCGAACCCGGGACTCCTGCATTGCAGGAAAATTCTTTACCATCTGAGCCACCAGGGAAGCCCAAATGGAATTAGTGTCCAATGTGTACACTAATTTAACTAAGTGCAGATTCACTCTGCTCCCCCTACCTTAAAAACTATTCAGCCATGTTCTCTAATACAATGCTTTTCACAGGTTTGACATTATGGTTAAATAACAATATAAAGATACTCAATTAGGGACTTCCCTGGTGGTACAGTAGCTAAAACTCTGAGCTCCCAAAGCAGAACATGCAGGTTCGATCCCTGGTCAGGAAACTAGACCCCACATGACTCAACTAAGACTCAGCATAGCCAAATAAAATAAATAAAGACACTCAATTATATAAACCAGGAGCATAAAGGGAACCAAGTCTGAATATAAACTCTCCCCCATTAGGAAATTCCAAGGCAGATACCGGGCTCCAAATATTAAATAATCCTCATCCAAGAGGAGTCCAAGGAAGTTTCAGTCCAAAAGCACTGAAAGTCCAAAATTAAATTTCTTCAACTTGTGGAGCTAAAAGTCCAAGAACTTAAAATGAAAAAAAATTTTTTTTTCATTTTTCCTGTGATTTGATATGCAAGGAAATTCAGGTCCAGATTTCATGTTCCAGTTTCCAATTCTGCTCAGTCTCACCCAGAGGGTCTCCACCTTTAGCAGCTGCAGAGCAGGCTTCCAGCCATGGGAATGGGTGTGGTTCCCTTCTGCCGTCTCAGAAGCCCCTTGTTTAAGAGTTCAAGGAGTTAACGGAGCACACAAGACGAGTGTCATATCAGCCCCCTATTACACACAATTTGGAGCCATGAGAAATCTCCAGTCACCAGAGACGCTTACCTGAGCACAAGTCTTTAGTACTGAGTACTGCCAGTGGCCCAGGAATATTGGGTGAAAGGAGAAAAATCTGTGTGTGAAGCCACAAACTGGGTCCTGAAATTCAAAGTCATGGTCAGCGCTTACGCGTTCTAAAAAATTCAGAGCCACTTGGGGGTGAATTCTGGAATGTGTGAACAAGCCATGTGAATCCAACTAGATTTTTATTTCCTCCCTCATGCCAAATGAGATCAAAGCAACCCAAAAGCTCTGGGACCTCTGATCTAATCCTGCTTTTACCTATGCCTGGCATAAGACCCCCTTCATGCTCTGCAGATCGTGTGCTGTCCACATGATTTAAACTTTTGGCCTGAGGGCTTGACTTCGATCCACAGTCAAAAGCTGTAAGCACAGTGGGGCCTGCCAAAGCCTAATACTTGCCAATGCCCTGTGGTGCCTGGGTGGGTCCAAGGGAAGCTTCAGTTGCCACATGGGAAACTGGGCTTCACTGAGACCCCGGCAGCCTACTCATTCAAGTCTGGCAGCCAAAGTCTGCTGAAGTCCACTTTTAATTAAAACAGTCTAAAAATAGCCATTTTCCCATGGACAAAGCCACCAGGAGTAAGCTGACCACATCAACTTCTTGTTTAAAAGAGAACACTTCTAAGAGTGAAAAGCAAGAGATGAATAAATACTGAGACAAAAAAAAAAGCATCAACCATCCCGGGCAAACTGTGATGCTTGGTTTACTTGAGCCATAAACTCCAAATTCACACAAGGCGAAAACCTTATTGCTGCAGGGAAGCCCCTCCAAGTAGAAACTTCTTCTCAGCAGGGAGTAGGAGTCTCCGCCAAAGGAAAGTCAGGCTCAGAGAGGGAAGGGATTTGCCGGGAGTTAACTAACATGCTTGGGACTTCCCTGGTGGTGCAATGGTAAAGAACCCACCTGCCAATGCAAAAGACTCAGGTTCCCTCCCTGGGTCGGTAAGATCCGCTGGAGGAGGAGATGACAACCCATCCAGTATTATTGTCTGGGAAATCCCATGGACAGATTGCCCTGGCAAGCTACAGTCCATGGATCACAAGCGAGTTGGACACAACTAAGCAACTAAACAACAGCTAACATGCTTAGAAGTGACGCATGCATCCAGGTCTTCTGGTGGCAAAGCCATGGTTCTTCCAATACATCCCAATGCCCACTCCCCTCTGGTTCTGCCAGCTCCCAGTCGCAATTTGGAAATGTTTCCTCCGTATTTGCCTTTTACTTTGAAAAAATAATGCTTTCCCCCCCTAGCACCTGGCTAATAATGTTGACTGTAGAAAGTCTGGAAATAGGTGAAAAGCACAAGGGAAAAGAGACAATTGTTATTTTGTCATAGAGAAATAAGCCCTGTTATAATTTTCTCCAAATTTGTTTTCTGTCTTTGTGGATGTGTATCTGTGTAATATTTTTGAGATAGTCCAGTTTTTCTGTTCTTTGTTCCCTCTATATTTCCCTTTTTTAATCTCCCTGCTTTAGGCAGATAGAAAGCAGTATGCTCATTGCCTCAGGGGAGAAATGAGACAGGGCAAAAAGTGGAAAATAAGGAGAATTTGGTTTCCAAAAGCCCAAATCCATCAAGGATATTATTCAAGTCAACTCCAAGGCAAATAACTATTTTTCTCTCCTATCCAATATTTATACCTCATATTTCTTTTTTGTTGATGTACTGTTGACCAAGAGTTCCAGGAAAATATTAAAAAGTCATGATGACAGAAAGCTCAAGTGTCTGACTTTGATATTCAGGTTTCCCCATTAAATATCATATCGCCTAATTTTACATCAATATTCTTTATCTAGTTAAGGAAGTTTTCTATGTTACTAAGAAGTTTTTTCTTTATTTTTTTTAATTAAAAATCAAGAATTGTTCATGTACACCCGTGGCGGATTCATGTCAATGTATGCCAAATCCAATATAGTACTGTAAAGTAAATTAAAGTAAAAAAAAAAAAAATCAAGAATGGTATTGAAAATTATCAAAACCTATTTTGGCATCCAGTAAGATAATCATGTGACTCCTCATTTGATTTATAAGAATGATGAATTATATCAATAAATCTTCTATCATTAGACTATTTTTGTATTCCAGATTCTGCTGTGTTCTTCATTTAAATAAGTGGCTAGATTTGATTTGTAGTAGAGTCAAAAGTAAGATTGGTTTATATTTGTCATCTTTAGAGGTACCATGCTTATGTTCTTGGGGGAAACACAGAATCATAAAATAAACTGGGATACTTCTATTATTTTTTTTAGCTTACATAATAGGAGAGAATTATTTTTCTTGAAAAAAATTAATTGCTCATAAAAACTTCTGGACTTGGAGCTTTTGTTGGAGATAATTCTCTGACAGTTTTTTCTGTTTTACCCATGATTACTGATTAATTAAGGATTTTTATTTCATCCTATGTCAATTTTCTTACTTAAAATTTTTCTATAGGAATGACCATTACATTGAGAATTTAAAACTGATTAGCACAGAATTATGCATAATTCCTATTTTTTGTGGTCTAATTTAGTATTTTTTGAGGAGGGTTAAACTTTTAGCAATTTGGTACTTTATTATTTCTTTGAAAGAACAAATTCTTGCATTTATTATTGCTGCTGCTGTTACCATTACATTGAGAATTTAAAACTGATTAGCACAGAATTATGCATAATTCCTATTTTTTGTGGTCTAATTTAGTATTTTTTGAGGAGGGTTAAACTTTTAGCAATTTGGTACTTTATTATTTCTTTGAAAGAACAAATTCTTGCATTTATTATTGCTGCTGCTGTTGCTGCTAAGTTGCTTCAGTTGTGTCCGACTCTGTGCGACTCCATAGACGGCAGCCCACCAGGCTCCTCCGTCCCTGGGATTCTCCAGGCAAGAACATTGGAGTGGGTTGCCATTTCCTTCTCCAACGCATGAAAGTGAAAAGTGAAATTGAAGTTGCTCAGTTGTGTTTGACTCTTTGAGACCCCATGGACTGCAGGCTACCAGGCTGCTCCGTCCATGGGATTTTCTAGGCAAGAGTACTGGAATGGGTTGCCGTTGCCTTCTCTATGCATTTATTACTAATTCTCCATTAAAATGTCAAAGTTTACTTTTGTCATTTTCTCCTTATTTCTTTCCTTTGGGGTAATATGTGGTGATATGTTTTCTTTTTTAACTTACATAAAGTTAACTAACTCTTTTATCTTCCCTGGTGGCTCATATGGTAAAGAATCTGCCTCCAATGCAAGAGACCTGGGTTTGATCCCTGGATCAGGAAGATCCCCTGGAGAAGGGAATGGCAACCCACTCCAGTATTCTCGTCTGGAGAATTCCATGGACAGAGGAGCCTAGTGGGCTACAGTGCATAGGGTCGCAAACAGGTGGACACAACTGAGTGGCTAACCATNTTTTTATCTTCCCTGGTGGCTCATATGGTAAAGAATCTGCCTCCAATGCAAGAGACCTGGGTTTGATCCCTGGATCAGGAAGATCCCCTGGAGAAGGGAATGGCAACCCACTCCAGTATTCTCGTCTGGAGAATTCCATGGACAGAGGAGCCTAGTGGGCTACAGTGCATAGGGTCGCAAACAGGTGGACACAACTGAGTGGCTAACCATTATGCCCCTCTATGAGGTCCTGGAACAATGGTGCTTGGGCTTTCCTGGGATTTCTTTGTTCACACCACTGTTCAATTACAACAGGATCCTTTCAGTACACCTTTCTATTTTGCTTAATGGGATCAGTCTTTTTTGTCTGTTTTGTTTTTTGTTTTACTTAACCAACCATGGAGCTGACAGTATTCTTAATCTTGGTTTTGCATTTTTGACCAAAGGATTATTTAGTGTGCTTACTAGTTCTATTCTAATTTCTAAGCAATGGGGATTTTTACTACATAACCTAATTATTAATCTCTATTTTTATTTCTTTTTTAAAGATTTTTTTGATGTGGACAATTTTTAAAAGAGTTCATTGAATTTGTTACAATCTTGCTTCTATTTTGTGTTTTGGTTTTTCAGCCCAAGGCGTGTGGTGTCTTAGCTCCCCAAACAGGGATTGAACCAGCATCCGCTCGTTGGAAGGGACAGTCTCAACCACTGGAGTGCCAGGAAAGGACCCCTCTATTTTTATTATATTATTTTTATTTTTTATTATTTTAAATTGAAACATAGTTGACACACAATATTATGCTAGTTTCAGGTATACTACACAGTGATTTGAAGTTTGTATACATTATGAAAGGATCACCACAATAAATCCAGTAATCGTCTGTCTCCATACAAAGCTATTAAAATATGACTGGCCATATTTCATATGCTCTACATTGCATCACTGTGGTTTATTTACATTATAACCGGAGGCCTGTACCTCTTAATCCCCTTCACTTATTTTGCACCCCTTCCCTCTGGCAGCCATCCATTTGTTCTCTGTATCTATGAGTCTGTCTCTGTTTGTTTGTTCATTTGTTTGTTTTTAGATTTCACATGTAAGTGAGATCATATGGTATATGTCTCCCTCTGTCTGATTTATTTCACTTATCCCCTGTAGATCCACCCATCTTGGGATTGCTGGAGCATACTCTATTTTTAGTTTTTCAGGAAACTTCCATACTGTTTTCCACAGTGACTGACTGCACCAATTTACACTCCCACCAACAGTGTATGATGGTTCCCTTTACTCTACATCCTCACTAATATTTGTTATCTGTGTTTTTTTTAATAACAGCCATTCTGGCCAACACAAGGTGATAGCTCATTGTGCTTTATATGCATTTCCCCGACTATTAGCAACGTTGAGCATCTTTTCATGTGGTTGTTGGCCATCTGCATGTCCTCTTTGGAAAAACGTCTATTCAGTTCTTCTGTCCATTTTTTAATTGATTTGTATTTTTTTTAAAATATTAAGTTGTATGAGCTGTTTGTATAAGTTAGTTATTAATCCCTTAATGGTCATAACACTTAGAAATATTTTCTCCCATTCAGTAGACTGTCTTTTCATTTTGTCGATGGTTTCCTTTACTATGCAAAAGCTTATAAATGTAATTAAGTCCAATTTTTTCCTTTTTTGCTTTTATGACCTTTACTTTAGGAGACAGATCCAAAAAAATATTAAGAGAAAATCTAGAGTAGTCTTTAGAAAGCATTAGTCGCTCAGTCGTGTCCGACTCTGCAAACCTGTGGACTATAGCTTGCAAGGCTCCTGTGTCCATTGAATTCTTCAGGCAAGAATACTGGAGTGGGTTGCCATCCCCTTCTCCAGGGGATCTTCCCCACCCAGGGATTAAACCCTGGTCTCCCACACTGCAGACAGATTCTTTACGGTCTAAGCCACTAGGGAAGCCTGAATGTAGCCTTTACTCTAGGGTTACTACAGTTCTTGCATTAAGATATGACTTTTATAGGGTCTTCTGAGTACCTAAGTGCTCAACAATGTCTCTCCACTTTGGCTGACTGGAACTTGGACATTTCTCAAATCTTGGGGAGCTCTGCCAATTGTTCAGCTTTACAGTCCCTGTCAGTAGATTTTGTACAGCCTCATGGAATTGCATCCAAATATATAAGGCTTAATCTCAACATCAGTCTCTAGGAGGCCCCTATGCAGACTTCTGGACACCTCTCTCTTCCCTCCCCTCCCTCTTCCCATTACTTCTTTGTCTCCAGTAGTTCATTTCACAAACTTCAATCTGTTTCTTCAACTCATCCCCAACTCAGCAAGATTGCCACACTCTGCTTGAGTTCCTCCTCCTCGTGCTGAGGTCCAGAAAGTGCCTCCAGGCAGAAAGCCACAGCAATTGTAGGGTTCACTATTTTTGTTTTCTTTCTCTCACTGTCACAGTCCTGCTCTGCTTTCTTCTAACGTCTGCAAGGAGTTATTGCATATATTGTGTCCAGGTTTCTTGCTGTTTAAGGAGGAAGGGTTAGCCTATACCATTGGGGCTGAAATGTTTTACAACTTTTAATTTTGATTTTTGATCTACAAGTGTGGCTCCCAGGCTCTAGAGCACAGGTTCAGCACCTGCAGCACACAGGCCAACTTGCTCCAAGGTATGTGGGATCTTCCCAGATCAGAGATCTAACCCATGTATTCTGCGTTGGCAGGTGGAGTCTTCACCACTGAGCCACCAGGGAAGCCCAAGCATACTTACGCTAATCTTCAGTATCCATCTGGATGCTATTATTGCTCCTTTCTAGGCAGTCATCTGGAATGCCAGTTCATGGTATTTTGTCATCTTTCGTTTATGTCAGTCTATTGGTCTGAGAGCCAGGTATCTGGTTATCATACATGAAAAGTAGAGTTCTTCCTGCATAATCTAATGTATTTGTAGCCCTTACCTTGTATGAAACAATGCACAAAACACGGAAAGCCTCACAATTAATACATTTCTTCTATGGGTTAAAGTTCATAAAGTTCTTCTATGGGTTAAGGTAAGGTCTGACTTTACCTTATTGAATTATTTTTAAGTTAATGTGTTTTTTTTTTCCCCTTGAAGAAACAACATTTTAAAATTTAAGACAGACAAAAGGTTCAGTGAAAAATTTCCCTCATACAGCCATCTCATAGCCACCCAATTTCCTTCTCTGGAAGAAACCAAAATTACCAATTCCTTGTGCATTTTTCCAGAGGTCATCTGTCTATATCTGTCTCTCTCTCTCTCTCACTCTATATAATATATACATAATATAACTATAATCCCTTGCTAAAATTTTTCACAAACAATAACACATACTACACACTGTTTTGGATCTCGTGGGTTTTAAAAAATATACGGTTATACAGTTTCAAGATTTCCATAATTCATAATGAGGAACCTGTTTTTAATCACTGCATCATATTTCATTTTTAAATGTAAACATTTTGTTTGATCATTTCCCTGTTTATTGACATTTTAATATTTTTGCTATTATTAATTATATAATCAATGTTTAATAAAGTTGTAGAGAATGTTTGTAGTATGTGTGAAGGACACAGTCCCAGAAGTAGGTGAGTGAATATGTGCTTTTGTAATTTTCAGATATTGCCAGGTTACCTCCTACAGAGAGAAGGCCTAATTGCTCTAGTTCGCCAAGGGCACTGCCTAAGTGTGATCATCAGTAATAATACCGCTTGCTCTCAAATGTCTGGTTTGGAGGATAAGAGACAACCCTGCTTCTATGCTAATGTCACTCTCATTTGTACTTTTTCGTTTGAAGTTCAGGCAGATGCCTACTTGGATATCTCACAGAAAGCTCAATTCAACATATCTAAAATTAACTTTTGAATCTCTCCCCCCTCAAAAAGATCCTCCAATCCAAGTTTTTCACATCAGCAAAATGGTAAGATCATGCATCCATGTGTTCAAGCCAGAAAGCTGGGCTCCATATGGATTCTTCCATTTTCTTCATTAGCTTAATAACCGTAAGCAAGTCACTATCCTAAGTCTTCCCAAGTGGCTTAGCAGTAAAGAATCTGCCTACAATGTAGGAGATGAGGGTTCGATCCCTGAGTCGCGTAGATCCCCTGGAGAAGGAAATGACAACCCACTCCAGTATTCTTGTCTGGGAAATCCCATGGACAGAGGAACCTGGTGGGCTACAGTCCATGGNATGTAGGAGATGAGGGTTCGATCCCTGAGTCGCGTAGATCCCCTGGAGAAGGAAATGACAACCCACTCCAGTATTCTTGTCTGGGAAATCCCATGGACAGAGGAACCTGGTGGGCTACAGTCCATGGCATCGCAAAAGAGTTGGACGTGACTCACAATTAAACAACAGCATCCTAGTACTAGCTTCAATTTTCTCCCTAGTAAAACTAGGATCTCACTACCTGCCTCATGGTGGCGCTGTGGTCATTAAATGAGGTATGGCAGGTGAAAGCACACCTCTTACTTTCTGGCATGTATTTGAGGATTAAAAATAGTAGTTCTCTCCCATTCTACCCTTCAAAATATTGCCCTGTGTATCCCCATGACCCTTCCTGTATTTTGATCCATGTAGTAGAAATGTGACTTTTGGCCCAGAATGAGTTGTTCCAAACGTCCTACTTAAGGCCCTTTGTAGAAACCAGAGTTCTTTTCTGTAAGTTTATACTAGCAGAGTCCCCAAAGCCAGCCTGAATGTTGAAGAACAAACTGCTCACTTGTTTGAAGCGAAATAATCTATAGTACTATCAAAGGTCAGAATGGTCACAGTTATATCTTGGTTATTGATTTCCTTTCAAATGTTTTCCTGGCCAGGCAATGTGGTGTTGAATTTCTTTTGAAAAGGATTTATACTTTCCTCTGTCCTTTAATGTTAGGAAACTTGGTGTTTATTGGGCTATAGAATTTTAATTTCGGGGTTCTTTTAAAGCACATCAATTTTTGAAGCAATTGTTGTGATGTGTTGGGAAGACCCCTGGTCTTGGAAACATGACACCAGGACGAAAATTCCAGTTTGGCTGCTTCTCATCTGGGTGACCTCCGGCAAGGAGCATGAGCTCTGGGAGATGCAGAGTCCTCCTTCTCTCTTGGGCTTTTGTCCATGTCATCTCATCCCCATCCTGTTGTTTGGAAGAGGAGCTTCTGGGAGAAAAACGATGAGCCCAAGTGCCACGGACCTAGCAGGTGTTTGTTCCAACATTCTTCAGACTTGATTCATGCAAGCAGGAGAANTCCTTCTCTCTTGGGCTTTTGTCCATGTCATCTCATCCCCATCCTGTTGTTTGGAAGAGGAGCTTCTGGGAGAAAAACGATGAGCCCAAGTGCCACGGACCTAGCAGGTGTTTGTTCCAACATTCTTCAGACTTGATTCATGCAAGCAGGAGAACGGCTGCCATAAGACCTGGTGGAAGAACTGAGTACAGAAGCCTATATTGTGAATTTCTGTGAAGGCTGTCTGGACAAAAGGGGGTCTGTTCATGAACTGTTCCATGGAACTGGAAGGCCCATTCCTTCCTACCACAATTCAGGAAAGTAAAGCCTGATGAGATCACTGGCCGGCCCTGGCTTAGAGTGCCTGTGGGTGGTGAAGTCAGGACAGGATTTAACTGAGGCTCAAATAAAAATCCTGTCATACAGTCCTCTAGAAATAGGCCTCCTACTCATGGAAATTCTCTTGACTTGAAGATGAAAAGTGTGCCCTTTCCATTGACTCCCTTGTAGGGCAAAACCAACCAAGCCCTCGTGGTAAGATTTTAAGAGAAGGTTGTTGAGAAGAGAGTGTGTTCCAGACGGGAGAAGGCTGCAGTTTGTGAAACATCTCTCGGGTGCCTGGGATGGCAGCTACCTCAGAACAGGTCAAGAAGTGATGTATCAGGGAAGGAACCCACAAACCTCCTTTCTCGTCACCAAGAACTCGACCTGTAGACAATACAGGCTCCACTGTACTCCCTTAGTTTCTGCTCACTACGTATTCCCCAAATCATGGGCCTCACTCCCCAAACTATGGGAGTGGAAAATAGGCTGATGATGAGAACCGGAAGGGCTGCCATAGTGGGGCAAAAGCCCGGCCCAGCCTCTGCCCCGCCCCCCCAACCATGGCAACAAGCCACTCCCTCCACTAGGTAAAAGAGAGCCCTAACCTGCCTCTTGAGAAACCTATATGCAAGTCAGGAAGCAACAGATAGAATGGGACATGGAACAACAGACTGGTTCCAAATAGGAAAAGGAGTACGTCAAGGCTGCATACTGTTACCCTGCTTATTTAACTTCTATGCAGAGTACATTATGAGAAACGCTGGACTGGAAGAAGCACAAGCTGGAATCAAGATTGTTGGGAGAAATATCAAAAATCTCAGATATGCAGATGACACCACCGTTATGGTAGAAAGTGAAGAGGAACTAAAAAGCCTCTTGATGAAAATGAAAGAGGAGAGTGAAAAAGTTGGCTTAAAGCTCAACATTTAGAAAACTAAGATCATGGTATGTGGTCCCATCACTTCATGGGAAATAGATGGGGAAACAGTGGAAACAGTGTCAGACTTTATTTGGGGGGGCTCCAAAATCACTGCAGATGGTGATTGCAGCCATGAAATTAAAAGATGCTTACTCCTTGGAAGGAAAGTTATGACCAACCTAGACAGCATATTGAAAAGCAGAGACATTACTTTGCCAACAAAGTTCTATCTAGTCAAGGCTATGGTTTTTCCAGTGGTCATGTATGGATGTGAGAGTTGGATTGTGAAGAAAGCTGAGCACTGGGGAATTGAGGCTTTTGAATTGTGGTGTTGGAGAAGACTCTTGAGAGTCCCTTGGACTGCAAGGAGATCTAACCAGTCCATTCTAAAGGAGATCAGCCCTGGGTGTTCTTTGGAAGGAATGATGCTAAAGCTGAAACTCCAGTACTTTGGCAACCTCATGTGAGGAGTTGACTCATTGGAAAAGACTCTGATGCTGGGAGGGATTGGGGGCAGGAGGAGAAGGAGACGACAGAGGATGAGATGGCTGGACGGCATCACCGACTCGATGGACATGAGTCTGAGTGAACTCCAGGAGTTGGTGATGGACAGGGAAGCCAGGCGTGCTGCGATTCATGGGGTCGCAAAGAGTCGGACATGACTGAGTGACTGAACTGAACTGAAGCTGGCAGCATGACGTGACAGAGAACGGGCATCTTCAGCCTGCCAGCCCTTCAGGATACAGCCTGCCCTTCAGGATGGGCAGCACAGAATGACCAAAGAGGGACCAAAGAACTGATAAGGGACTAAGGTCCTGCCAGCTCCTCCTGCCATTCTCTTCACCTTCCATTGAGATTCAGCGAAATTCCAGGGCACTGTGTTCATGCCCACTCTGGCTTGAGTGGACACATTTTAAAAAGGGGGAGAACTGATTGCCCTCTCATCTCCCTTCCTGCCAGGTGGACACCCAAGAGAAAAGGGGTATCCTGAGTTCTTACCCCCATTCTACACAGATGACACTAATAAATATGGAGGTATGTACCTCTCCAGATGTTAACCTTTGGTTCTGACCAAACTTTTTTATTCTATGGAATTTATTTTTTAGAAAACCATGACAGAGGCTTAGTAATCAACTGACAGTTAAGAATGTAACAAATCAACAATCCCATCCCTCTACTGGGCATATAGCCTGAAAATGAACATGAAAACCATAATTGAAAAAGATATATGTACCTCAGTGTTCATCACAGCACTATTTATTAGTACAATAGCTAGGACATGGAAGCAACCTACATGTCCATCAGTGGATGAATGGATAAAGAAGATGTAATGCATACATACAGTGGAATATTACTCAGCTATAAAAAGGGACATATGTGAATCAGTTCTAATGAAATGGATGAACCTACAGCCTATTATACACAGTGAAGTAAGTCAGAAAGAGAAAAAGAAATATCATATATAAACACATACATATGGAATTTAGAATAATGGTATTGAGGAACCTATTTGCAGGACAGCAAAGGAGATGCAGACATAGAGAACAGACTTTTGAACACAGAGGGGAAAGGAAAGGGTGGTATAAATTGAGAGAGTAGCACTGAAACATACATTACCATATGTAAAATAGACAGATAGTGGGAATTTGCTGTATGACACAGGGAGCTCAAATCCGGTGCTCTGTGACAACGTAGAGAGGCGGGATGGAGTGGGAGGTCAGTTACGTATGGGAGGGAGGGAACGTATGTATACTAATGGCTGATTCATTTTGGTGTATGGCAGAAACCAACACAATATTGTAAAGCAATTATCCTTCAATTAAAAATAAATAAAATTTAAAAAGAATGTAACAAATCACTTCTGCTATAAAGAATAAAATCACGTGAAATCTGGGCCATCTTGGAAAACATAGACCATATGGTCACCACGGCTATAGGTGACAGGCTATACAAGAAGGCACGTAATAGGCCTGCCAATTTGCCACCTAATTTTAATCAAATCCTGGGGTGGTGTTGAAGAGGCAAGCCTTTCCTGTGTAATGGTAATAATAACAACAAGCAATACCTTGGGTAGCCCTCTGAAAATTTCAAAGCGCCTTCGCATAAATTATCTCATTTGATCCAATCCATATGTGTCAGAACAGTCGCACATACCAAGGCAGAAATGTCAGGACTGATAAAGTTCAAATTCTCTCCTACACAACTCGCTGGCCCAGGCAAGCCCTGTTTCTCTCAGTGCGTGTTCTCAGTAAACAGAGGAGGGTGACCTGGGGCTGTGGGGAGGTGAAAGGTCGGGGGAACAAGCCCCCTCACACCGTCTGGGGAGCTTCTCCAGTTTCAAGTTGCCAGGCTGGTTTCCCAGGATCCAGCGTCAGCTACTCTCTCCTTATTTTATCCATTCCCTCAGCTCTCTAGAAAGCTGTGCTCAGGCCAATGGCCAGGACGCCCTGAAGTTGGATAGGGGACTGGTGTTATTCCTTGAAGGCTGGAACTAACCCAGAGGAGCATCTCAGGGGTCAGCCTGGATCAGGTAAGGAAGCAGAAATAAAGGACAGAAATAAATAACAGGACCAGTGGGAGCCATTGAGGGAGAGGACCAGAGGAACTCCCAGGGAAACACAATGGACTTCAGCTTGGGAGGTAGGCGAGGGGCTGCTTTATACAGAAAACAGGCCAGAGATGTGAAGGGTGAGGGAAAATAATTTGGGAGTGAGTTTGGACCAAATTTAGGAAACTGAGAGAGCCATTCTAACGTGTCCTAGCTAATTAGCACAGGACAGGCTGGTTTGTTTAAAAGCACAGGGCTTGGATGTCCCTGGTGGTACAGTGGCTAGGAATCCACCTGCCAACGCGGGGGACACAGGTTTGATCACTGGTCCAGGAAAATGCCACACACCTAGGAACAACTAAGTCCGTGTGCCACAACTACTGAGCCTATGCTCTAGAGCCCAAGAGCCACAAGTACTGAGGCCGTGGGCCACAGCTACTGGAGTCCATGCATGTCTAGAGTCTGTGCTCTGCAACAGGAAAAGTCATTGCAATGAGAAGCCCACGTACCACAACTAGAGAAAGCCCATGCGCAGCAGTGAAGACCCAGTGTAGCCAAAAATAAGTAAAATAAAAGCACAGGGCTTGAAGCGACTCCATACAGTCCAAACTTGGTTAGGTATGTGGATAGATGGTATAATTTGGGGGGCTATTTGTTACAGCAGCTAACAAGCATTACCCTGACTATTACAGATTTATTTTAGTGTTTATTGCTTACCATCTGTCTCCTCCATGAGATTATAAACGTCACAAAGTCACGGATGAGGTCTGTAACTTATCATTTATCATAGTAATGTTTAATAAATATTTGTTAAATATGTGAACTGATTTTTTTTAATCCAACCTTTTCCCAATTATTTTGGAGGAAAAAAATGAGGCTTTGAGAGGTAGAAAGACTTGACTCACATTATCTCTGCCTATGTGATGGGCTAACCACTGGGTAGTGGGCTCATGGGTAAGAAATCTTGGGTCATTTCTTCAAGTTGGTGTCATAAAATGCCCTAGAACTTGTTTCAGCACATCATGGACACATTAAGAAAGTGATTGAAATCTAACAGCAGGTTACCTGTGACACTGCAATTGCTTCAGTCATTTCTTTGTCTTTAAAATGCCATATAATTGCTAATGTAATTAGTAATGTATACAGAGGGGGCTGGTGCAATTACTGAGTCCTAAGATCAAGTAATTAATGTTCTGTCAACAAAACAGCAACTGTTTCATTAACAACTGCTTGGATCTGGAAGCAAACATAATCAGATGCAGACAGATCAACCTAAACATTATCTAATTGCTAATGTAATTAGTAATGTATACAGAGGGGGCTGGTGCAATTACTGAGTCCTAAGATCAAGTAATTAATGTTCTGTCAACAAAACAGCAACTGTTTCATTAACAACTGCTTGGATCTGGAAGCAAACATAATCAGATGCAGACAGATCAACCTAAACATTATCAACTCAGCTGATTTTTCAGTCACTAAAATGTCAACCCCACCACGGTAAGCACAATGGAACTTTCAGACTATCTTTCCCCAGTTCAAACAAATATACAGTTAGATGAATAAATGGATAGAGATAGATAATAATGATTCTTAGACATTAATAGGTAATAAATTGGCAAAACCAACTTGCCAATATTTTTTTCATCCTCAAAAGTAGTGAGAGATTCATGCTTAAATATCACAGGAAACAGAATTATGAAAGTCAGAAAGGATATATAGATTTTAACTCAGGCTATGCCTCCTTGTTTTCCCGATAGAAAGCATTTTATCTACTGGGATGTGGTTTTCTCTTTTTAAAACACGGAACGACTCTCTGAGCTTACACACTGCAACGTGAAAAGTGAGTGCAAGATGTGAATATCTAAGGAAAGGTCTTCTCGAGTGCATTAGCTTGTGCTGAATGGTAAACAATGTTCCCCAAATCTCCATGGTTTCCAAAAGCAAATTTATGTCCTTGCCTGTGAGATGGTTGGTCAGCATTTCAACAGCCCTGCTCCAGGCTGAGTTCAGGGCTACCTCATGTCTTTCTATTTTAAGACCCAGGATGAAGGGGCAATAGGCAGTTGGAGCATGTTCTTTTCAGGGCAAAGGGGAGGTACGGAGAACCCAGAACACAAAAGCATACCTCTGTTTAGATGTGGAATTTTCATATCTGGTCATATTTCTCTGGCCACACAAGTCATACGGCTAAGTCCATCAATGGTATGAGGACTTCTACTTTTTTCCATGGAAATGGAAGAGAAGAGGGAATATTTGCTCAACAATAACATCCAATGAGAAATCATTTTCCACTTCTCGATTTGAATCATAAGCCACGTGTCCCCTGTTTTCAAGGAAAAGTGACCAACTGACATTATCTGAGCAGAGGTGTGCTACTGTGCTACTCATTTAAAACACAATATTAAAAAAAAAAATTCTACCATGACTACATGGGCAGGATGGTGTGGTATTTGGAACAAAAGAGAGAGAGCACAAAGACTGAAGTCAGGGGACCTCTGTCCTGTTTCAGTTTTACTATTAGCTAATCACATGACTTTTGAACAATCACTTGACAACTTTGGACTTCAGATTTTTTAATTAATTAGTCAATTTCTGGCTGTGCTGGGTCTTCACCGCTGCAGGCTTTCTCTAGTCGCAGTGAGCAGGGCCTACTCTTCATTACGGCGTGTGGGCTTCTCATTGCAGTGGCCTCTCTTGTTGTGGACCAGTCTTGAGGCAAGCGGCTTTCAGTAGTTGCAGCTCCCGGGCTCTAGAGGACGGGCTCAGTAGTTGTGGCACACAGGCTTAGCTGCCCTGAGGCATGTAGGATCTCAGATCAGGGACGGAACCTGCGTCTTCCGCCTTGGCAGGCAGATCCTTTACCACTGAGCCACCACTGAAGCCTGGGCCTCAGTTTTTACACTGTTAATGTGAGATATCTCCACAAGGTGAATATTCAAAGTGCCTTTGAGCCCTAAAATACTAATCTCTGGTGGATTACCTTGGAGGACATTTTCCAAAGAAGATATAGTATGCGAGCACAGTCAATCTGAAAAAAAAAAAAAAATCAAGTTGCTGTCTGTTTGTGTCGAACTACATCCCATGTAAACACGTGGATGAATTTTTTTGCTAAATTTTGAGAGTATGCATAGGATGGTCTGGTTTAAAACATAAACTATGTAAAGTTGGTGATGCTTACTTTGGTGTCTTTGGAAGCACCTCAAGAGGAGGGACAGCTCCCCTCCAGGGCATCTGAAACTAAGTTCACTTGAGACATCTCTGTAACTTCTGATCTCCATGTTGTGATTCCATGGAAAGAAAAGGAAGTTTCAAATAATGAGTCCCAAGTCAAAAATGTCCAAGGCATATGCTCTGGGTTGATACGCCATGGAACTACTTCTGACACAGGCAACTCTACCTGGTGAAGTCTGGGCTTTATTCATAGTCTCTCTCATTCTCCCAACTGATGTTGGGACAGGTGGGGGGCCATGGAGGGCATACCACTGCATGGGAAGTTGATGAACAAATGATGCTTGCAAACTGAACTAATAAAGCGATCTGCCCCCTCTCTCCTTCTCAGAAATAGAGAAAGAAATTAAAGTTCATGGTTAATGCCTTAAAACACTTTCACATTTTCACAATTTCTTTAGAAAGTTGTAGCTTTATTACAGTAAGCTGTGAGACCTCGGGACTCTTATAACCCTGTGTTTCAAATTTTTCTACCAAAGAACTCAAATACGCAAGACTTCCCTGGTGGTCCAGTGGTTAAGACTCCAGGCCTCCTCTGCAGAGGGCCCAAGTTCCATCCTTGCTAAGACCCCGTAGGCTGCAAAGTATGACGAAAAACTACAACAACATCTTCAACACGACAGGGGCATTGAGAGTAGGATCTGAACACCTGTCACCATGCACACATCAGAGCTGCAACTACTGGAGCTGCGTGCCTTGTAGAGTCTGTGCTCCACTGTGAGAGCAGCCGCCACAGTGAGGAGTCCACGCACCGCAATGAAGAGCAGCCCCCACTCGCCACTGGAGAAAGCCCATGTGGCAACGAGGACCCAGACCAGCCAAAGGTTAATTAATTGATTTAAAAAGCACTTCAGTCTGACTTGGAAACAAATTTGGGGTCCCCGTTGTCCCCAGTGAATCTGAGGTTCTTGCTTCATCACAAAGGAATTCAGAAATGAAGTGATAATTAAGAAGAGAGAAACGCACTCCACAAACAAGCTATGGGCCATCAGAAGATAAGAAAGCCCTGAAATACGGCGTGGTTAGCTTTTATGGGCTGGGTAATTTCATAGGCTAATGAGTTGGGAAGATTATTCCAATTATTTCACAGAAGCGACGGGGCTTTCCAGGAATTCGGCCTATGCCCACTTTCTGGCCCTTTAAGGTTGGCCTCAGAACTGTCGTGGCACTGGTGCGTGTATCCCAGTATTACAGTGAGCGTACGATGAGGCTCGAGGCTTACTGGAAGTTGACCCATCCACCGTCTTCCACCACCTTGGATCTATATGGTTCTAATCCGTTTATGTAGTGTCCTGGGGCTATGTCATTCTTTTAAATGTTGTGCGCTGCCCTCTTCCCTCCTTTTTCACCATCATCCTCCATTAGGTTTGATAATTTGCTATAATAGAATGACTCACAGAACTCAGGAAAGCACTTCACCTACTATTACCATTTTAAATTATAAAGAACACAACTCAGAAACAAATGTGAGAAATGCAAAGGGAAAGGTATTGAGAGCGGGATGTGTGGAGGTTCCATGGACTCTCCAGGTGCCCCACTTTCCCAGCTTCTCAATGTGTTCACCAACCCAGAAGATCTTGAGCCCAACAGTACAAAGACTTAATGGAGGTTTCATTATGCAGGCATGACTGATGAAATCATTGACGATTGGCTATTAACTCAATCTCCAGCCCCTCTCTTCTCCCTGGAGGTTGGATGTGGAGCTGAAAGCATCAATTTTCTAATCAAGGCTTGGTCTTTCTTGTGACCAGCTCCCATCCTGAAGCTATCTAGGGGCTTGAAAGAGTTGCTTCATTAGAAGAAAAGAGACTGTTTGCAACTCAGTCACTTAGGAAATCCCAAGGATTTTAGAGGGTTGGTGCCAGAACTGAGGACAAACACCAAATACCTTTCTGTGATACCACAGTGGTCGTCGTCTGCTTCCAGTAAAATGGAAACAGAAGGCAATGGTTCCTGATCCTTTCCTACAGGCTTGTTGAGGGCTCAAGAGCAAGGAGCAATAACACTGACAGCCCCTCCTCCTCCTGCCCTGCAAATTTCCAGATCTGTGATCAATATTTATTTATGAAGCACGTTAAGCAGAGTACTTAATCTAGGAGCCTCAATTTTATTCAAAGTAAACATTTATTGGTGTCCGTTTTATGTCAGCAATGTGCTAAGACGTTGTTTGGAAGGTAACAAAGAATGAAACATAATTTCATATCATAAATTTAGTGCTGGACAATTAAGATACCATATCATTGCAACAGAGATAAGTGTGGGAGAAGCACTGCCTTTGGTCTTGGGTGAAGGAAACTTTCAGGGAGGGCTTCCTGGAGAAAGGAATGATCATGCTGTGTGACTCACAGGGGGAACAGAAGAGGAAAAGGAGGTGGGGTGGAACTTTTGAGCTAACATAAATGACAGACATTACCATGTAGAGTCAGGCAATGTCCATGTTGAAAAGAGCTTTCTGCATCTTTTCTAAATCAAGCCACTGAGTCTGCTTGTAAGCTGCTCAAGGTCACAAAGCAGCAAACCTGATTTCAATTAAAAGAGTCAAAGTGTGTACCCTTTGACCAATTTGACCCATTTCTACACCCCCCCATCTTCCCTCCACCCCCACCCCTGATAACCACCAACTACTCCCTGTTTCTATGAGCTCTGCTTCTTTAGATTCCAATATAAGTGAGCTCGTAATATATTTATCTTTCTCTGTCTACTTTAATTATTTTACTTAGCACAGTGCCCTCAAGTTTCACCCATGTTGTCATAAATGGCAAGATTTCCTTCTTTTGTGATTGAATAATATTCCACTATATATATGTATATATATGTATGTGTGTGTATACCACTACTCTTTATCCATTCATCCACTGACAAATACTTATTGTAATCATTTTGTAATATACATGTATATTACAGTGTACACCTTCAATTTACATACTGTTATATGTTAATTATGTCTCAATAAGACTGAACATTTTTTAATTTAAAAATAAACATAAATTTAAAAAATGTTAGAGGTTCAAATGCAAAAATACATCACACTGCCATGAGAAATGAGCTATCTCTTCATCAACATATCCTACCATACTTTTATTCAAATATGATTCTGCTTCAAGAGAGAGATTTTTTGCCTGTCTGTTTGTCTGTCTGTCTGTCATGGGGTCATTTTGATCATCTTTAACTTGTCCTTGGGCTTCCCAGGTGGCTCAGTGATAAAAAAATCTGCCTGCTGATGCAGGAGATGTAGGTTCGATACCTGTGTCAGGAAGATCCCCTGGAGAAGGAAATGACAACCCACTCTAGTATTTTTGCCTGGGAAATCTCGAGTACAGAGGAACCTGGCAGGCTACAGTCCATGGGGTCGCAAAGAGTTGGACACAAGTTAGCAGCTGAATGAATGAATAAACTTTCCATGACAAGGGCACCTACAATTTATTGATACTTTATACCTTGCTTTCTGTAAGTCCTTTTACCTGCTTTTCCTTTCCTTACCAAAGATTTGGGAAGAACCACTGGGGCAGGGTCCATGACTACTGAGGTGCTTCCCTTGAGACTCCACACAGAGGATTGCTATCTCAATTCTACTTGATGTTGGGCAGGACACAGACTATAAAGAACCAATGTATTCAACTAATGTCCAGTGAACAAACATCTCCAAGTTCTAGGCACCATCGACACCAACAAACAGCACATGCCTTAGCAAGGGATTCAGTTGTAAATGTGATAATAACATCAATACATATTTATATACAAGGTGCACTGGGAAATCTAGAGGCTTGTGGTATGGGAATTCAGAAGAGGATAAAACATTCATATGTTCCTGGCTAGTGGCTAGACATTAAGCTTCAAGAGAGCAGGAGCCTGTATCTGTCTTGTTTGCCATTCTATTTCCTGTCTATTGCACATGGGAGAAACTCAATAAAGATTTCTTAAATGAATGAATGAATGAACGAGTATGTTTTACAAATAAGGAAAGAGAGGCTCAAGAAGGAAAATGATTTGATTTGACCAGCATCCCAGGGCTAGTTGCAGAAATGCATATCCAGGTCTCCAAATACCTAATTCAGTGCACATCACAGTGGATCAACTACCAAAAGGTTTGGTAAAAACTGTCCAAGAATCTTGGGCTCACTGCTTCATAACAAGGCTGGATAAACTTATAATAACATACATCCTGGCATTGGACATGGCTGACTGTATAATTAGCTTATTTCCTACCCATATGGAGCAGCTCAGCTCCTGCGCCTCAGTGGGGAATTCCTCGTATGTTGCTAGGGTCGCCTTCTGGGATTACATCTTCAGAGGCGCGCAGGAGGAGGAGTCGGCTGTGCTGATAAATGAATCAGAGAGACAGGAGGAAAGCTGGCAGAGTCCTTGCAGGCGAGATGGATGGGGGCCGAATCGTGCTCACGGTTCCCCATGTTCCCTCAGCCTCTTCTCCATCTGACCTGAAGTGGACCCAGTGGGAAAATAGTGCCTACTACTCCAGGACTTATTGCTTAGTCATAAATCTCCATCTCAGGGCTGTAAGTGTGGGGGTGGCAGGGGGAAACTGAACAGGGAGGGGCAGAGTGGGGGTGGCTGGGGAGAGACAGAGAGACAACCAGCAGAAGGAATAGGGGAGGAGAAAAGAAAAGAAGACAAAGATGTCTGGTAAAAGTTGAAGGGCCAGCAAAGCCTCTTTAACTCAGGTTTCATAAGTCGAGAAATATTTTATCACCCTTGTGAGTCAAACCTCTGAAAATCAATAGGGCTTGAGAGTTGCCCATATTGATCTGAAAGCCTGAGATGTATTGAAATATTCATGGCTGGATGTATGTGTTCACAGGAGGCACTGGGGGAAGGGGCCGGTACAGAGAGAGGGGGACGGGTAGGTGGATTTCTAAGTAAAAGCCACTCGCATTTTCATTAAAAATAGATTAATTCTATTAGTCCAACTAAAACCTCACACTTAAAAGGAAATGAGCTTGTTTGTCAGACAAATAAGCCACTGGCAAACCCAGAAGAAGAAAAAAAACATTTATTTATTGCTATTTAATAGCAGAAGAGCCAGGGAGAGTTGATAAAATTAGCACGGTATCCCCAAGGGGGATGCAAGGGGCTGCTTTGTTTGCAAAGGCAATTTGGACACTGCTGCTTTGATCTTCACTTTGAGCATTTGAACAGGCATGTTAGTATCACTCATTTCACAAGAGAATTGGGATTCAAGTTTCCCCAACAATCTAAAAAGCAGTACATTAGAAGAGGGCTGTCTGCCTGGAGTCTCAGAGTTTCAATACCCTTGATACTAATTTGATGCAATGCATTTCACCAGATGTGTCTACCTGAACAATATGTGATGCCCAGGAGATGGTGGCCCTGCTCGAGAGTATCAGACTTGGATTTTCCCCCCCTTTGAAAATGATTGGATGAAGGCATCCATAATTTAAAATCTGCATATAGATATGACATATGTTACAAATATTTGAGAAAATTCATGCAAGGAATTTAACAACAACAACATATGGGAAATCGGTTCCAAATAACAAGGCAGAATTAAAAATAATCTGTTACCTGTAGCTACCCTCCTCTTATATTCCAATGCAACCGATGGAGATGTTGCCAAAACCTGACTGTTGAAAAAAAAAAAAAAACAACCCTAAATCCAACAAGACTGTGGAACAATCACTTGGGAGCCTGAAGGGAAGGTCGGATTGGTTAGATTCTGACTGGGCTCATTATTCCCACATTCTTCGGGTGTAAGGATGGTCCAAAAGAAAAATCAGCAAGCATGGAATTGAATGGATGGATAATGGGTCTGCCATGATGTGACTAGGAACCCTAAGCCATTCTGAGCAGTTCCTGTCCACTTTGTGGGGGACAATAAGAGCCCTTGTGGCTTTGATAAAATCTCAATTAAACTTGTTACAAACACCCACAATGTGACCAGCCCTGGCTTTCCCAGGCAGCTGTTTCAGAGAGGTAATCAGGCTGACTCAATTGGGCAACCTTCCTACACTCTCACCACACTCTCCCTTCTCTGACTCCCACAGTAGTAATGTCACTTGGCAACAGCGTTGCAGAACAAAAAAGGGATGCAGAGCTCCATCCCTTCTCAGAGCTTCTAGGAGGGAATTTGCTGAGGGCAGAAATCAAAAGTCTGCCAGAAAGTCAAGGATGGCTATAATCCTGCTGTTTCTTCCAGAGAATGCTGCTACCAATCACTGTTGAATCACCTTCCTCTAGTATTTACAAAAGCCTTCTAACCTCCTCCTCTGTACTCCTCCCAAAGCATGTTAGCATTTTTACTGTTATTCCCATTTAATAGATGAAGGAAAAAGGTACAGAGACAATTTCCCAGGCTCTCACAGGAAGAGTCAGGATTAAGTTCAGATCCCTAAATCCCTCTTCCACCTCTAAAACAAAAGCACTCTTTCCTCTCCATGTCTCTGCCCCACTCCCAAAGCACAGAACTGGGAAGGTCCTGCTACACAGAGAACTCCTCTTCCAGCGAGGTACCAATGTGGTTGTTAGTGAAAGTGGAAGTCACTCAGTTGTGTCCAACTCTTTCTGACCCCTTGGACTATAAAGTCCATGGAATTCTCCAGGCTAAAATACTGGAGCCATTCCCTTCTCCAGGGAACCTTCCCAACCCAGGGATTGAACCCAGGTCTCCTGCATTGCAGGCAGATTCTTAACCAGCTGAACCACAAGGGTAGCCCAAGAACAATGGAGTGGTAGCCTATCCCTTCTCCAGAGGGTCTTCCCAACACAACCACAATTGTGTAGACGATTTCCTCCAGGAACACGTGCACAGAGATGACCCTCTGTGACTGCAGCCTAGGGGCTGGTGACACCATCTATATGCTAGAGGTTTGCTTCTTACCCTTCCCTTGCCTTCCCTTACAGCTGAGTTTAAGCCTATCGATACCCTCCTCAGAAAGGATGGGTTGGGACAGACAATGCTGAGTCCAACCAGTAGATTCTGTATTGCCCATCACTCAATAAAGCTTTTAGAGATGGATGAGACTGAAGGAGACTATTGTGAGTGAATTTTTACAACAGGCTCCTCACTGTGCTCCTGTTCTCTTCAATCTGTATTTCTTCTACCTAGTTGTGTCCAACTCTTTGTGACCCCTTGGACTATAAAGTCCATGGAATTCTCCAGGCTAAAATACTGGAGCCATTCCCTTCTCCAGGGAACCTTCCCAACCCAGGGATTGAACCCAGGTCTCCTGCATTGCAGGCAGATTCTTAACCAGCTGAACCACAAGGGTAGCCCAAGAACAATGGAGTGGTAGCCTATCCCTTCTCCAGAGGGTCTTCCCAACACAACCACAATTGTGTAGACGATTTCCTCCAGGAACACGTGCACAGAGATGACCCTCTGTGACTGCAGCCTAGGGGCTGGTGACACCATCTATATGCTAGAGGTTTGCTTCTTACCCTTCCCTTGCCTTCCCTTACAGCTGAGTTTAAGCCTATCGATACCCTCCTCAGAAAGGATGGGTTGGGACAGAAAATGCTGAGTCCAACCAGTAGATTCTGTATTGCCCATCACTCAATAAAGCTTTTAGAGATGGATGAGACTGAAGGAGACTATCGTGAGTGAATTTTTACAACAGGCTCCTCACTGTGCTCCTGTTCTCTTCAATCTGTATTTCTTCTACCCATTCTCTGTGCTCCCTTTCCAGTGGTTATATGACCAGTCATTTGATGAATACATCCCTGCTCAACCTAAAATCTTTCATTGATTTCTACTCCTTTTAGGTTGGGGGGAGGAGTTTAGCTGGGTGCCGAGGTGGGAGGCATGAAGATCCCTGAATTGAATGTAAAATTTCTCTGTGCTCCCTTTCCAGTGATTATATGACCAGTCATTTGATGAATACATCCCTGCTCAACCTAAAATCTTTCATTGATTTCTACTCCTTTTAGGTTGGGGGGAGGAGTTTAGCTGGGTGCCGAGGTGGGGGGCATGAAGATCCCTGAATTGAATGTAAAATATAAAAATGTGTGTGGCTGTGTGTGTCACTGTACTTTTATTTTCCCATAAAAAACAATAACCATAGATTGCACTATTCTTTGCATCCCAAGTAAGGTTAAGAATTATTCATATATAGCAAAGTTCAAGCTCCTTTTCATGGCTTTTGGGTTCCTTCATGAGTCAGTCTTTCCTTGTCAGACTCATATCACATTTTCATGCTCCTCCTCTCCTCTTTTGGGGACAGGCCATGAGTCCTCCAGGCCAATGGACAAGCTGCTCCCTCTGCTTGGATACCGTTCCCATCCTCCAGTTCCTCCTCCAGGAAACAGATTGTCTCTCCTGCAGCCGCAGGGCACTCTTTTCTGCCCACTGAGGCAGTGCTTCTCACCCTATATTGTAAATGCTTATTTACTGGACTGGCTCCCCACTGAACCATATGCACTTAGAAGGTCGGGATTGTATTTTTTGTTTTTGAGTCCCAAGCACTTAACATAAGCCTCCACACAATTGATATTCAGCCTAGAAATTAAAACCCGCAATAACATGGTAATTGATGTCAAAAAAAGAAGAAAATCCTCTTGTGTGAAGTGTGGTCCCTCATTAGCCCACAGTGGGGCGCTAAGGGTCGGACACGACTGAGCGACTTCACTTTCACTTTCATGCATTGGAGAAGGAAATGGCAACCCACTCCTGTGTTCTTGTCTGGAGAATCCCAGGGACGGGGGAGCCTGGTGGGCTGCCGTCTATGGGGTTGCACAGAGTCAGACACGACTGAAGCGACTCGGCAGCAGCAGCAGCAATGTAATGACTGTATAGACTTTGTACATGGACCAGTCTGAACTTCTGGAGGCATTCCAGGGGTCTGGCTGTGTAATCCAAGCCCTTTTCTAATGGGCTGTGGTTGGATGAGAGTTCTTCAGTCTGGTTTAAATATTGATAGTGATGATTCTGGGTCTTCAGACTGGAATTTCTAGGACAATGGGAAGAATTCCAAGAACTTCCAGCTAGAGTCTGTAGTGTCGTGCAATATGGGTAGCGCAGAGTGGGAGAACACTGAGAATGTGAGAACCCACCCCCACCCCCAACATTTCATACCATTTCTAGTGCTGCTTTATCCCCACTTCCATATCATCCATCTGTGTCATCCTCCAAGAATATCAGAACTTCAGCTCCATTTGAGACTATGAGCTGGTCAGAAGACATGAGCTCATCACCAATCCCACAACAGGTAGATGTGCATATGGTATGGAAGTATTGGGCTTCCCTGGTGGCTCAGTGGTAAAGAATCCACCTGCCCGTGCAGGAGACTCCAGTTCGATCTCTCAGTCAGGAACATTCCCTGGAGAAGGGAAGGGCAACCCACTCCAGTATTCTTGCCTGGAGAATCCCAGGAACAGAGGAACCTGGCGGGCTATAGTCCATGGAGTCACAGAGTCTGACGTGACTGAGTGAGCACTTAAGAACACCTTCTCAGGGCTTGGTAAAGGGGAGAGCCTCTGTGATGATTGTGACATATGCCTAATATCTTAGTGACCATATTTTCCAAACAAAGCTTTGGACAAACAGTCTGACAAGTAAAGATACATCGAGGGCTTGGACAGGATGACGGACCAGAGCATTGGACTCGATCATGGTCCAATGACAACCCTATCTCTGTCTTAGGGACCACTGATGGACATTTACCTTCTTCCTGTGGCCCATACCATGGATTCACTTTCTAAGCTACAGAAATGCACTAGGATAATAAGTTAAAGAGTTTTTTTCCTCTTAAAATAACCTCTAAATGCCTCTCTTCATCAGTATGCTGGTAGACACATCTATTTAATATGGATTCTTTCTCTCTTCCCCTCCCAGTGCTTCTCCCCAGTACCCAGACTGATTATTCTGTGTTTTCATTAAGAACATTTTCCATTTGCCGATCCCCAAAACAACTCTCCATGTGACGGCATCATTTTCTGCAGAGAAAAGTCTTTCCATTTACAACCAAATCCAAGGCGAGATTCACACACGAATTAGCTTCCAATCCTTATGCCTGAAACATACATGGGAAGGTCAAAAGTCAACCCTAAAGGCAGCTTCCTGCCCACTTCGGCATATAAATTCCAGGGATTTTGATAATGTCTTGCTGATGAATTTTCCCCCATTTCTGTTTTATTTCTCTCATGCTCTAATTTGGTTTAAAAAAAAATTTAGCAGTTTAATAAATGTCTCCTGAGAACCTTGCAAGGATAACATTAGAGGCTGTGCCTGAGAAAGCATGGTGTGATGATTAATTTCATTACAATGCATTATTTTGATATAGAGAGATCTAAGTTACTTAATAGATTTATAAGAACTGACAAAGAGTCACAGACTAGGGAGAAGATGAATAAAGCTAGGTCCATGCCTTTGAGAAGTTCGAATTAGAATGGATTGGAATGTATACATGTTATACGTATAGCTGAGTCCCTTTGCTGTCCACCTGAAACTATCACGACATTGTTAATCAGCTGTACTCCAATATAAAATAAAAAGTTTTTTTTTTTTTTTTAAGTTTGGAGAGTAAGAAGACAGGTTCAGCATCCCATGGAGAGAGCTGCAGGAGAGGTAGAAACTTCCAGCTCTAGGAAACAAAGGAGAGAGCCACTCACTGTATGAGGAAAAGAAGAAAAGCTCCTGTGATGTTGTGATGCATAAAAAGAAATGTAACATTTGGTCTTCCTGCTCTTTTTGGCTTGCAAATCTCTTGGGATTTCCTAAGCAACAAGAACAATGGAAGCATCTTCTGTTTTAGACTTTTGTCCTTGTTTCTTGAAATAGCTCCAGAGCCATAAAGGTGAAAGGAATGTGTTATTATCGACAACAAACCCCTTTCAACCATACTGGAGTTCATGGTACTGAGGCAACTTTCAGAAAGTCACTGAGGAGATGAGGGCTGGTTGCCAGAGAAGCCAACTTTGATGAAAAAGTTGGAACTTGCAACCCCCTCCTTGATCTCTAGGCAGGGTAGAGGCCCTGGAGATAGTGTTCAATCACCAAAGACTTAATCAGTTATGACTATGTAATGAAGTCTTCCCCGGTGGTGCAGCAGCAAAGAATCCGCCTGCAATGCAGGAGACACAGGAAACACATTCGATCCCTGGGGTAGGAAGATCCTCTGGAGGAGAAAAAGGCAACCCACTCCAGGGTTCTTGCCTGGAGAATCCCAGGCAGAGGAGCCTGGTGGGCTACAGTCCATGGGGTCACAAAGACCTGGACATGAATGCATGACTAAACAACAAAAAATGAAGTCTCCATAAAACCCAAAGGAACATGTTCAGAGNGAGAAAAAGGCAACCCGCTCCAGGGTTCTTGCCTGGAGAATCCCAGGCAGAGGAGCCTGGTGGGCTACAGTCCATGGGGTCACAAAGACCTGGACATGAATGCATGACTAAACAACAAAAAATGAAGTCTCCATAAAACCCAAAGGAACATGTTCAGAGAACTTCAGGTTGGTAAACCAGAGTATATCATGTGCCAGGAGGGTGATGTACTTCAAACTCCACGTGGACAGAAACTCTTGTGTGTATGGTGGAGGGGGGTCCTTCTAGATCTCACCTTGTGTATCTCTTCATCTAGCTGTTCATTCACATTCTTTATTGTAATTAAAAAATTTTAAATGAATATTGCAATATTCATATCCTCTGTGTAATAAATTGGCAATAACCTAGTAAGTAAACTGGCTTTCTGGGACTGCCCTGATGGTTCAGTGGTTGAGACTCCGTGCTCCCAATACAGGGGACACAGGTTCGATCCCTGGTCAGAAAACTAAGACCCTATATATATATATATATATATAACACCCAAAACAAGACAAAACAAAAAAAACAAACTGGCTTTCTGAGTTCTGTGTACCACTGTAGCAATTTGATCAAACCTGAGGAGAAGGTCATGGAAACCTCCAGATCTGCAGCCAGTTAGTCAGAAGCACAAGTGAAATCCTGGACTTGTGATGACATCTGGAGTGAGGGCAGTCTTGGGCTTGAGCTCTTAACCTGTGGAATCTAATGCTATCTCCAGGTAGACAGTATCAGAATTGGTTTAAATTTGTGTAAATCCTGGACTTGTGATGACATCTGGAGTGAGGGCAGTCTTGGGCTTGAGCTCTTAACCTGTGGAATCTAATGCTATCTCCAGGTAGACAGTATCAGAATTGGTTTAAATTTGTGGGATACCCAGTCAGTGTCTGATGAGGACTCTGGAGAACTGCTTAGTTACATAGGGGGAAAAACACATCAGAGCTTCACAGAATGGGCAAAGTTCAGAGCTGGGCTTGAAACATAAGCAAAAATTTGCTTTGGTGGATATAAGACCACTGAGGGAAGCTGAGGAGTGGAGAAGCAGATGTAGAAAATGAGAAAGTGTAACAACACCACAGGCAATATCACAGACTGTACTTAGGTGAACAAGATGGTTGAGTTTTCTCTGGAAAGACTATGGAAGTTCCAACACTGAGACAGACTCAAACACTGAAGAATCATCTCTTTGAGAACAATGAACTGAATTAGTGTTGCTGTTGTTAGTGGCTAAGTCGCACCCAACTCTTTGTGACCCTGTGGACTATAGCCCACCGGGCTCCTCTGTCCAGAATTCTCCAGGCAAGAATACTGCAGTGGCTTGCTGTGCCCTCCTTGAGGGGATCTTCCTGATCTAGGGATACAACCTGTGTCTCCCACATTGGCAGATGGATTCTTTTACCACTGAGCCACCTGAAGAGCCCAGATTAGTGTTATGCAAAGATAAGTTAGATATACAGACTCCTTGTAGTGGGAAAAATTTTTTTCCTGACCCGCAGTGTTGACTTAATATATTTTTATTATGTTTTGTACAAACATTAAATTAGGTATAACTTCTTTATTAAACAACTATAAATTCATATTCACAAAGTGAATAGACACAAAACTCAAAAGGCAATACAATTCATTCATTTAAAATTATAAGCAGTATTGTCTGGCAGAAATTAAATTTCTATCTCCTCCATGACTGTCGAAGGCTAAAATCCACTCACTTTGGAGTTTGAGATGGCTATACTTCTGCATATTATGTGATCATCAAATTCTTATATCACTTCTCTCTTTTTAAATTACTGGAAATTCTTATTCATTCAGTGTGCCATGATAGTATTTCATCTTAGCTTTATGAAATGCATAAATTCATCTATTAATCCTGACTCTGTTCTTTTTCATTAGCCATCTATTTTAGTATGTCATTTCCATGATGTCAAGTCAAAGTCTTAATTTATTAAAAAACTTAAGAACCAGTATCACTGAAAGTGTCATTCAGATGTAAATTTTCATTGGAAAATAAGCCTTATATTTATTACTGGTAAAGGATTTAGTGTGAGGACAGAGGGGATCCCGCTTGGTGGCTGTCATTGTGACATTAAGACTTAAGCTACTCCCAACCAGAGAAGACCAAGTACAAGTCCCCTTTGGGTGGTCCCCTCGTCCTCCACTCTGCAAATGTTAATACACTGCTAGGATCTCCTGGTTCCAGGTCTGCATTCAGATGCCCTGATTATTTTGCTAATATATTTATATCATCGTCAAAATGAAAAGACACAATTTTAAATCTCCTAAAAAACTTGTGGATTAAAAATATGTTTGTGGAGCTCAAGACTCTGCTCAACCTAGATTGAGTAAAGTTGGACCAGATGATCTTAAAGATCCTTTTCAGTTCTGACACTCCTCCATTATTCTAAACATCAGGAAGGACAAACACCAACTTAGACAACAAGCGAGCCATTCACCCTCAGGTTACCCAAATTTATCATCTGTGCTCCCCTCCTCCCGTTAATGCCCATTTCTTCCTCACTCCCAGAGATCTCAGAACTCTGTCCTTACTAAAACCTGCTTCTAGAAAAGAAGAACCTCGCTCTTCCTTCATGTCTGAGTATGGATTTAATTTACATCGCTTCCTCCAGAAATTAAGCCAGAGACCTGCATTTTCAGGGTTTCGTTTTTACCTTTTTTATTTTTCAGTCCCTATGCAGGCATTCTAAATATCAATAAATAAGTCCCCGGGAAAACTATTTGGTGGGGGGAAAAAAGAGAGCTTGGAGGCATACCCGGGAGTAGTGAGCCCTGGGGACATTGCAAACCTGAGCATCTGGTGCTTGAACCACATGAGTGATGACAGTGAAAGTCACACAGTTATAAACTGGGCAGGTTTGAAAATTGATCCTGAATTAAACAGCCACTAATTTTTCCTGGTCCCCTCTGGCAATCATCCTTTCAAACTATTCAGGGCTTTACAACATGAAAATAATAAACTTCTGGCCAACCCCCTCCTTTTCTCTTCCCTTTCCACCAGCTTCCCATCCCCCTCCCTGTAGAAGCCCTTCTGCTCAGCCATCTATATTCAAGTTACACTTTCTAAGCTGTCCCTTCAGTAAGTTCAAGTAGAGTTGATCCCCCCACCCCACAACCACAGCTAAACTATAATTGCCTGCTCTATCTTTTGCCCCTGTCTTGAATAAGTGGTGTTAGATTTGCCACTTTGGCTAATCTTCAGGAATCCGACCTGTCATTATGCAAACTTCTAAAAATATCAGCTTGCACTTCACAGTTTCCGTTTTGGTTTCATGTAATTCCTCTTCGCTGTTTTATTTGAACCTGCTAACCTGCTTTGAAGAGGGAAAAAATTGCTAGTTAGCATCGCCTGTCATCTGCTGTGTTTGCTTCCTTCTCGAAAAGCCTCAAATGAGAATGCTGGTCTCTAGGTAGTTGAATAAAAATAAGAAGAATGAAATAGATGGAAAACTTATTGGCACACACATTTCCCTTTGGTCTCTGTGATCACAGTGGAGAACACACCTTTCTTCCATCATCTCTCAACTAGTACACTCTGGAAAGGTGACAGTAATATTAATAGAAAGAATCCAACACCTACCTAGGTGCCAGGCACTATGTTAATGGTGGAAACTTGCAAAAGCTGACTGGTGCAAGATGGTACAGAAAGATTTCTGGTGGGGCAAGGGGTAGGTGGGAGAGGCAGAGTTGCAAATAAGAGTCTGAAATCATTCTGTGATGATAGTGGTTTAGTTGCTCAGTCATGTCCGACTCCTTCCAACTGTAGCCCGCCAGGCTTCTCTGTCCATGGGATTCTCCAGGCAAAAATACTGGAGTGGGTAGTTATTCCCTTCTCCAAGGGATCTTCCCAACCCAGGGATCAAACCCAGGTCTCCTACATGGCAGATGGTCTCCTTCATTGGCAGGTGGTTTCTTTACCACTGAGCGACCAGGCAAGCAGAAAGACAGGCTTTTTATGTGGAAACAGCAGTCTGCCCACTTTGGCTGTCCATGGCGGGGATGAAGCATTACAAGGGGCATTTCACAGCAATCAATTTCACAGATTGCTTCTGCGAAAGTAGATCAAAGTTGGTGAGGGCAGGCACTGTGACAAGAAGCTAGCCACTGCCCTCCCCACATACATGGATGACCTATGGCTCTTCCTGGTCATAACTACAAAAGAGAAGAAACAGAGGTACTCTACTCTGTCCTGAAGAGGTGCACTGATTGACTCCTAGCCTGGACTCTGCTTTTTCAAGAGCAGTTGTCCCTGGCAGACAAGTTTCCATGTGGATTGATCCACTGCACCTCCACTGGTCTCCACAGCAGCATGGAAAGAGCTGTCCAAGGTAGGATCTGGGAGATGCTGGCTCCCTGGGCCAGGTTAAACCCATTCTATGGGTTCTGGACTGCATAATGTGAAGACCACTGTGTCTCTCTGACCCACAGCATACCTAAAGACCCATCACATCTCGCAAGGTGTCACACTACCTAGCATCCAGGGCCAGCCCTGAAAACCTTACCCCAGTGACCCAAGTCCTGATGTGAAGGCCTTACTAAGGCCGCTTCCTTCTCCAGGTCCATTCCTTCTCAGTGAATCTACCCACGATGGGTTTGAAAACATGGTTGAAAGAGTCCAGTGTTTTTTTCTTTTGTATTCGGTTTGATAAATCATTTCTAGGTATCTCAACATGGATAAGCATTGGATAGGTTAAACATAAAAATATGATGAATAATGGACATTATAACTAATTTTACAGAAATAAGAAGGATTATCAGAGGGTATTATTAAAAAGTACAAATTGGATCTCCTAGATGAAATGGACACATTCCTAGAAATGCACACTCTACCAAGACTGAATCATGAAGAAGTAGAAAATTTAAACAAACCAATAATCAGTAAGACTGCACTAGTAATAATAAAAACCACCTAACAAAGAAAAGCCCAGAACCAGGTAGCTTCACTAGTGAATTCTACTAAGCATCAAAAGAACAATTGACATCAATTTCCCTCAAACTCTTCCAAAAACTTAAAGAGGAAGAATCAATATTTACATTCATTCCATAAGGTCAGCATTACCCATTAACCTGATACAAAAGTCAAACAAAGAAAAGAAAACTATAGATCAATATCCAAATAGATGAATATTGATACAAAAATCTTCAACAAAATGCTAAAAGGTAGAATTCAATCAGCACATTGAAAGGAACATAACCATGACCCAGTGGGATTTATCCCTGGGATGCAAGGATGGTTTAACATATGAAAACCAGTCAATATAACTTAACAACCAAATTAAGAGAATGAAGGGAAAAAAATTACTTGACAACTACAACTAACATAGAAAAAAACACGTGACAAAATTCAACACTCTTTGTGGTAAAAATACTCAACAGACTAAGACTAGAAGGAAACTGTCAACATAATAAAGATCACATATGAGAAAAAGAAAGCTAACATTATACTCAGTGGGGAAAGTCTGAAAGCTTTCCCTTTAAGATATGAAACAAGATAAGGATGCCTTTTTTTCACATAGTACTAGAATTCTTAGAGCAATTAGGCATGAAAAAGAAATTATAAGCATCCAAATTGGAAAAGAAGGAGTAAAATTATCTCTGTTTTCAGATGACATAGTCTTATATGTAGCAAACTCTAAACATTACACACACAGAGGATATACAGCCAATATAAAAAATTAATTTCTATATGTTCACAATGAATAATCCAAAAAGAAAATTAAGAAAAGAATTAAATTTCCAATAACATTAAAAGAATAAAATGGTTAGGAATAAACTCAGCCAAGGAGGCAAAGTACTTATATATTGAAAACTACAAAATATTGCTTAAAAACTTAAAGAACTCACAAATAAATGGAAAGACTTCACATATTCATGGATTAAAAGATTCAGTATGGTTAAAATGTCAATACTACCCAAGTGATCTGTAGATTTAATGCAGTCCCTATCAAAAACTCCTGGTAATTTTTGTAGAAATAGACAAATCCTTCCTAAAATTTACATAGGATTTCAAGGAACCATAAATAACCCAATCTGAAAACAGAACAAAGCTGGAGGTTGCCCACTTCCTGATATAAAAACTTATTACAAAGCTATAGCAATCAAAACAGTATGTTACTGGTATAAAGATAAACATATGGGCCAACGGAGGGGCTTCCCTGGTGGCTCAGCAGTTAAGAATTCATCTGAAATGCAGAAGCTGCAGGAGATATGGTTTGATTCTTAGGTCAGGAAGATCCCTTGGAGGAGGAAACAGCAACGCACTCCAGTATTCTTGTCTAGGAAATCCCATGGACAAAGGAGCCTGGCAAGCTCCAGTCCATGGGGGTCACAAAGAGTTGGACACAACTCCAGCGACTTAGCACACACCCACACATGCAAGCATGCATCAATGGAACAGAACAGAGTCCAGAAATAAATGAATAAATATATGATCAAATGATTTTAAGGATACCAAGACCATTCAGTGGGAAAAGGCCAGATTCTTAAACAAATGATATTTGAAAAACAAGATATTTATATGCAAAAGAATGAAGATGGAACCTTATCTTACACCATATACCAAAATTAACTCAAAATGGGTTTAAGATCCAACATGATAAAACTCCCAGAAGAAAGCAAAGATATAAATGTCATAACATGAGATTTGGCAATGATTTCTTGGATATAACACCAAAAGTACAGGCAGCAAAAGAAAAATAGAGAAATGAAACGGTATCAAACTTCAAAATCTTTTGTGCAACAGTGGACACAATTGGGTATAAAGGGAATCTTCAGGATGGGAGGAAATATTTGCAAACCATATATCTAATATATTCTAATATTTAGAATATGTATGTAACTCAACAATGAAAAATCAAATAGTTTGATTAAAAATGGACAAAGGACTTGAATAGACATTTCTCTAAAGAAGATACACAGATAGCCAATAACAAAATGAAAAGATGTTCAATATCACTAATTAACAGTGAAATGCAAATCCAAACAACAGTGAGATACCACTTTTCACACTTAAAATTGCTACTACAAAAAAAATCAGCAAAATAAGTACTGGAAAGGATTCGGAAAACGTGAAGTCTTTGTGCACTGATGGTAGAAATGTAAAATGGTACAGCTGCTACTGAAAACACTACAGCGATTCCTCAATTCATTAAACACAGAATTACCATATGATCTAGCAATTCAACTTCTAGTATATACTAGAATTGAGGAGAATTGAAAGTAGGGTCTTGAAGAAATCTTTGTACACCCATATTCATAGTAGCATCATTAACAAAAGCCAAAAGGTAGAAGCAACCCAGGTATCCATCACTGGATGAACAGTTCAACAATATGAGTTATACACAAACAATGGAATATTGTTCTGCCTTTAAGAATAGGGAAATTCTTACACATGCTGCAACATAGATGAACCTTGAGGTTGTTATACTAAATGAATTGATAAGCCCATTGCAAAAAGAGAGACACTTCATGATTCCACTAACATGAGGTAGAGCCGTCAGATTCATAGAGACGGAAAATAGAATGGTGTTTGCCAGGGACTATAGGAAGAATAAATGTGTGTGTGTACTCAGTGGCTCACCAGTGTCTGACTTTGTGACTCCATGGACTGTAGCCCACCAGGTTCCCCTGTCCATGAAATTTCCCAGGCAAGAATACTGCAGTGGGTTGCCATTTCCTTCTCCAGGGTATCTTCCCAACCCAGGGATAGAACCCATGTCTCCTGCATTGTAGGTAGATTCTTTCCCACCAAGCCACCTGGAGAGGAGAAATGTGTTTAATAGAACAGTTTCAGTTGAGAAGGTGAAACAAAAACAAAAGCTCTGGACGGTTGCACGAGGGGAGCACACTTAACGCCAGTGAACTGTGCACTTGAAGTGGTAGAGATGGTAAATTTTATGTGATGTGCATTTTACCACACTTGTAAACACTGAAGAAGTCTATACTCATAAACATATGGTAAGATACAAGCTATGCCCTTGAGAAGCTTATGATAGAGGAGACAGAAGGAAAAAACAGGAAATTCCAATAAGATGGAGCAACAAGTTGGTAGGAGAGGACCTTTCTAAAGTCCTAGGATTGTGGGCTGGGCCCCCTAGTCAAAATTAAAGGCACCAGGACTCTCAGATCTTAAAGAAACCCACAGGAAGAGGTCAGTGGCTGGAAGCAGACACTACGCCATGGAGCTCACCAATAGGTGTCAGAACAACTCACCTGCATCACCTCCCAGCCCACTCCTGTTGGGGAGAGGGGAGGAGCAGTGGACAGTGAGGAGGGTGGTGTCTGTGCATAGATACTCTTCTCTCCCCTTTGGAGAAGAAAGAGGGACTTGCCCTCCTGTAGGCTAGCACCTTCCTGATCCTGAAGAGCGTCAGATATATACACTGAGAGAACTTGCCAAAGCAAAGGAGTCCTGCCTCTTTCAACCCACCTGGGTATCCACTGAAATGAGGGGCTGGCAGGTCCTCTATGGAGCTGCCATGTGAACAGAACATGGAAAGAACTGCACCTGGCTTCTCTAAAGTTCAGAGCATATGGAAATCTATGAGGTGCTACCTGCTTCTCATCCTGAAATTCTGAAGATAGGCAGTCCCTTCACCTGAGCTGTCAGGGTTTAAAGGCAGTGTGATGTCATGTGCCCAGAAAGAACATGGAGAAAATTCCTTCTCCTCCCAGAGAGGAGGAGGAATAGAGACCTGGAGGGTGAGGAAGAGGACAGACAGGAACAGTGCTGGGTGAAGAAGCTGAGAGCTGAGCAGAGAGGCAGAAGTGATGGGCAGTCCAGACCCTACTGGGCCAATCCAGAGGACAGGTAGGGTGTGCTATGCTTGGAGGGCTGGCAGCCAACATGGGTGCCCCCCCAGGGATGTCCTCAGCAATGGAGGGGGACTTGGGTGAGCATCCCTCTGAAAAGAAATGTTGCCATCCACCTATTCCAAGAGCACAACTGCAGCAGAGGTGTGTAAGAGACAGAAGCAGATGAAAGCAGGGCGAGGCAGGGGCACAATTGCAACCACAGCCAAGAGCAGCCTGCTCCCTCTTTCTTCCTCCGTTTGGCCCCAATGTCAGAGAAAACACACCTTGATAAGTGCAGAGGGACAGTAAAGATCAGTCTTGTTCCCACCCTTAGTCCCCAAACCACAAGCCTCAGCTCTGCATAGGGGAAGGAGGGAGAGAGATACAGGAGGAGATCTACATCATATATGAGGCTAATTTTTTTTTTTAAGATTTTTTGTTGTGGACTCTTTACTTTATTGGATTTTATTGCAATATTGCTTCTGGTGTTTTTGGATTTTTGGCCTTGAGGCATGTGGGATCTTAGTTACCCAACCAGGGATCGAACCTGCACATGCCCTGCCCTGGAAGGTGAAGTCTTAACCACTGCACCATCAGGGAAGTCCCTGAGGCTAAAGTTTTACATGGAACCAGACCAAGTTTCTATAACTAAAAACCATTAAATTATTAGATTTTAAAAATGAATAAAATGTCATTAAAGTACCCATTTGCCAGTGAGCAGGGGCATGGACCTTCAATACAGAATATTTGAGAGCAGCAGGTGGGGAAGAGGTAACATCGCGTTACATCTCTTCTCAGGTGGAAGAGCTTATTTTGTTGAACAGTTATACTGGGGCTTCCCTGGTGGCTCAGATGGTAAAGAAACTGCTTGTAACGCAGTTGAACAGTTGTACTAACAGCAATGCACAAGGCACTGGAGGATGCAGAGGAAGGTACATAGGATGCTTGGGGAGGCTACATAGGATTGCAGACAGTGCTCAGACCCTAAAGTGTTTGGCTCGGGGCAGTCTGCCTGGATCTGTCAGACTCTCTTCTTTCCCAACCCCCAAGGCCTTGTGCTTTGGGTGCCCTCAGCAAGAGGGGTGCAACCCTCATTCTCTCTGAAAAAGCCTTTACTAACCCCAGAGCAAAGATGTAAGACTGCTCACACTAGCCACACTACTCACAGCACCGTAATCTTAAGCACTCTGCCAGCAGTATTATCCTCTCTCTCGAATTTTTCCTACAGCTCCCTGCCATGTCCCATGTCACGCAGATGTGATAACCTCTCCATACTCCCTTTACCAGCTCAAGCAGCCTTTCTTAGTTACATTCACAAGTGTACAGAATTCCTAATGCTTGGAGCAGTAGAAGGGGTCCTCTTAAAGGTGTACATCCTGTCAAGCTCCTGGGTTTTGCACATGTACAATAAAATACAGCATCATGTGGGACTTGCCTGGTGGTCCAGTGGTTAAGAATCTCTGGTCGGGAAATTAAGATCCCACATGCCCTAGAATAACTAAGCCCACAAAAGACAACTACTGAACCTACGCACCCCAACTAGAAAACCGGAACATCACAACAAAAGATACTGCCTGACCCCGAGAAGATCCAGTGTGCAGCAACTAAGACCAACGCAGCTAAATAAATATATTTTCTAAAAATACTGCTGTATGATGCAGAGAGGTCAACTGGGTGGTCTGTGACAACCTAGAGGTGTGGGGTGGGGGTGGGGGGAGTGGGAGCAAGGTTCAAGAAGGAGGGAACTATGTATACCCACGGCTCGTTCATACTATATGGCAGATACCAACGCTATCGTAAAGCAATTATCTTCCAGTAAAAAATTAAAAAAAAATTTTTTTAATATAGCATCATGTGATATGTGAACCAATCTCTTGGGACTAGAGAGGGACAGTGAGCTCATATGAGATCTTAAAGGACAGTAGTCAGTGCAAGCGTTGTCTTCATGGTGGTAGAAACAATAATAATATTAATCTTAGTCATTCGTCTTTATTGAGAGCTTAAATAAAGCTTAGCACCAAGCACGGTGCTAAGTATTTTCAATATGTCATCTCTTATTTCTCAGAACAAGTAGCTACCTAACAGAAACAACTAGGCAAATGACTGTAGATTGTTTATACATCACACACGAATACCCTTTCTCAGTCTAATGCTAAGCATTTTATTAACCTATTTTTATCGATGAAAAAATTGAAATTTAGAGTGATTGAATAACTTGACCAAACATTATCCAGATAAAAGAAGTGACTTGTCCTTGATCACAGGACATGAATGTATCATAGTATTTTGGGTGAATGGAGGAAGTCGTATATCACCAAATACTCAAACCCTACCATGTGAACCCCAAATTAACAACACTGTTTGAGGAAGACCTTTTCACATATTGCAAAACCAAAAATCCACAACATTTTCTAGAATGTTCTCTGGAAAAGGAATTTTGCAATCATTTGCTTCAGTTTCAAATGAAACTGAAATGCATTTTCTGCAATACCTCTATGATAATTTGTAAAGCATTTATATATATTAAACCTTTTACTTTTTCAGAAATGCTCTGAGCAGAAAAAAGTAACAGACTAAACAGAGTTCACAAACTCCAGTTTAAGCATGGTGTTCTAAAACTGAGTATCATTTACTAGAATCACTGAAAAGAAAAAACAAGTGTTATTGTTATAATCCAGCTTGTACACAGGGAGTTTTAAAAATTTCACCCTCTTATACTTTATTCTCTAGGTCTTTTCACATCTAACAATCAAGATTATTGTGCCAATTAAATAAAATTGAAATTCAGAATACCTGCCCAACCTATTTTATAGTGTGGTTTGGGAAATAATAATACTAATAATAGTTACAGTTAACATTTGTTGAGTGCTGGCTATGTGCAATGTATATATCTTAAATTCATCTGATACTCAAAAAAATATCCCTATGACGTAGGTACTATTATTATCCCCATTTTACAAATAAAGAAACAGGTTCCAAGTAGCTAACTTGAGCTAAGTAAGCAATGGAGACATTTGAATGCAGGCAGGCTGGCTGCCAAGCCCAGGTTCTTAACTGTTAACCATAAAATATGATAGTATATTTTTAAAAGATCAAGAGTTTCTTGACCAGTTCTCAGCCAATCAAGGCACCAAGAAAGTATCTCCAACGTTAGTTTAAGCCCCCTCTCTTTTTTAACAATACCTGAAGAGGTTAAAATCACTGCAATCAAATATTGCCTCATTGGAACTTGGTAACCACTGCATGTGGGCTCCAAAGGCCCCCTGAAAAAGTTAAAAGCATTGCACAAATGTTAGTATTACTAATTTTATTGGCTTGAAACACCAGTCCTTTTTAATAGTCCCCAAATAAAATGATATTGATACTCCAAATTCAGAACTGAATTTAGATTGTCCAAATATCATTCAGCGTAAAGTTCTTTTGGAATGCCTTCCATTATTTCTCCTTACCCTTCCTAAAACTGAAATTCTTGAACTCTGTGATATGAGTCAGAGAGATGATGGGAACTATGGTGGGAGTGGGGGAGTGTTTAATAATTATTTTCTCCAAAAATTAGAATTCTCTGCCAAATCACCTATCATTCACAACTGAGATCATCATGACTTTTGGCTCTTTCCTCAAACCCAAGACATCCTCCAAGAATAAAGACTCACCACTGATGATGTGCAAAGGAATGTGACAAATCCTCCAAGACCATTTCCCAAGATGAGTTCCAACACCAAGAATGGTCAGTGTTAAGAGCAAGATGGCATCAGCATATAGCTGGCCTCGAGGGTAAGAACATCGAAGTCAGTGGTATTCAATCAAAATCATCTGGTACTTTTTTTGTAAAAAGACTTCATAGTACTTAATATACATACCTCACTTATTTTTCTCCATGTAGGCCTGTTAATAATTCAGAGTCATGCTACCTTCTGGTACCAAACTTCTTGCCAAATGATCAACAGTAAGCTATGCTCAGAGTCAGAGCAGCAGGCTGACCTGGTGAACTCCCACCCTACTCCCAGCTCCTCGACATTTAATATCCCGAGCTCAGGACAGCTAATGGTGCTTGTGTTAGAAACAGCCAGGACAAAGGTCACCTAGTGAGGAATGTCCCTAGGACCCCACGTAGCCAGCTCAGGGCACTGATGCCGAGGGCGTGATGATGAGAAAGTAAGACCACAACTGTTCAAGCCCTGTTATCTGAGCCAATATAAACACCTAACCACAAATACTTCCCCTTCCTCCTCCAGGATCCAAATGTCAATTGCTTCCAGCTTCAAAGTTCTGAATTTCTACCACACCTCCCTTTGATTTGAGCCTGCTTGGAAAGTGAACAACATGCCTGAATCCATCTGTGTGGCAAAACTGAGTCTCTCTAGCGAAGTTGTTAGGAGGTACTAGGCGTGCCCCAAATCTGGATCCCTGCAATATAATTCCCCCTAGAGAAAATTCTGGCCATCTATCAAACGACCACACAGACCATGGGTCATAGAATTCTCCAGGCAAGAATACTGGAGTGAGTAGTTATTCCCTTCTCCAGGGGATCTTCCCAACCCAGGGATCAAACCCCGCATCTCCTGCACTGCAGGCTGATTCTTTACCATCCAAATCATCAGGGGAGCCCTAGAGAAAATTCTGGCCATCTATCACGTGAGCACATGGACCACAGATCAGCCTCTGAAAGGCCATCCTATAGGTGGACGGGACCCAGGAGAGAATAGTCCAAGTCCCAGGGTCTGACTAGGTGGGCTCTGGAGCACCTGAAAGATGCCATTCTCCTAAACTTGGGGTTGCTCACATTAAGGGCTTCACCTGAGAACTCTGACAAAAATACAAAGAATGCCAGCTTTTCGCTGTTCCCTTCCCAGCCCCACATTCACTTGACCAATAATACTGAACAGTGTTACATTTCCAGCCCTGTTCATTACTAAACATATCCCCAGACCTTTAACTTAAAAGCAGTTGATCTAATAATCCATTATAATCAACCTGCTTAATAGTCAACCTGCTCTGAGTGCTTTTTGCATTGGTATGGGTGTTACAGAGGTTTTTTTTTTTTGCATTTTAAGGACTTTTATATCACTCCCTTTGTGACCAGTACTGTAATGCCTCAGTCCAGCACTGAGTTTTTCTGTGTTAGGTATCTCCCTTTCTCTATCCTGCTCCAGAAACGTGGCTCTATTCTCAGGCTCAGCTGATGAGAACACACAGGAAAACTTCTCAGGTAGGTGCGAGGTTTGGACAGCTCCTCCTGGTTGTTGAGTGGCTTGTTAAAGTGGTAATGAGGAATAAAGCTGGGGGTGGCAGTGGAAGTGAGCCCTTTAAGTTAACGATCATGGGTGGACTTATGATTCTACTGGGCGGCACCTTCCAAGCTAAGACTGAATTCTTCACCTTGTCCACCTCTCCTCCACCCAAGGACAGCCTGTTTCCAGCCTCATCCTTCTTTCCACTGCTCTAATTCCTGTTTCCATAACAGGCTTTTTTTTTTTTTTCCCCTTGGTTCCAGCTCCCAGGCCATATTTTCATGATACATAATTCCCCTTGGGTTCATAGGTTGGAATGTGACCTCTGGGTTCAGAGGGCTCTGGTTCCTGGCAAGTACGAGAAGGCTTCTTGTGAGAGCAACTTAGAATTCACGGTGCTCTGGCCAGCTGTTCCCAGAATTCCTGCTGATCTGCACATTAACTCCACGCGTTCTCGTTTTCCGAAGTGAGAAACTGCCTGACCACAGCCTACTTTTATAGGCAAGTGGAAAGGAGCACAAGAGGAAAGGATTTAGGTTTTAGAGTCTGATGAGATCCCAATTCTGTTTTAATCACCAATCAGCTGTGTGCCACTGGGAACATGATTGCTATTTCCTCATCTGTGTGGCATTGGGAACATAGTCTTCATTTCCTCATCCATAAACTGGGATTAATCACAGCCTCTTAAGAGGCTGCCCTGGAGAAGCAGTAGGATGATGGTCATATGATACTGGGCTGGCTTACTTTTCTTCAATAGAATATGCTTATTTTCTGGCAGCATGTGGATCATCCCACTCTTGTGTGGTTTTTAGTCGCTTTTCAGGCTTTAGTTTATATACTGGTCTGTCAAAGAAACCTTTCCACCCCCACTCACCAGACTAAATCAAATACCACTTATTCTATTCCTAGAGTAACCTGCATATATTGTATTTTATTCATATTTTCTTAATTTTTACCTAATACCCCTTTATTGTCCTAGGATCCTATCTGTGAAACCATATTACATTTGGTCATCATGTTTCCTTAAGTTCCTCTGGACTCTGACAATTTTTCAGAATTTCCTCATTGTTCAGGACCTTGATAGTTTTGAGGAGAAAACTGGTTAGATATTTCATAAACTGTTCTTTAACCTGAGTGTGCCTGATGTTTGAACCATGGCTAGACTGCCTTATGGGATTGAGGGAAGAATTCTCATCACATCTTCTCAAGGGCACATGCTATCAATATGGCTTAAAATTCTTTTTTTTTTTTTTCTGTACTGGTCTTTGTTGTGTTGGCGAGCTCCTCACTGTAGTGCATGGGCTTTTCTCTAGTTGAAGCATGCAGGCTCCCCAGCTGTGGTACACAGCCTTAGCTGCCTGCCTCCCTTTCCACCTTTCTCCCCTCCCCCACCCAGCCCCCAGCATGTGGGATCATAGTCTCCAGACCAAGGATTGAACTTGTGTCCCTCGCATTGAAAAGCAGATTCTTAACCAGTGAACCACCAGGGAAGTCCCTGACTCTTCACTCTCAAGGTTGATCACTTGATCAACCTTGGCTACAACCCTGATCACACAGGTTTATCAGATTTCTCTGTTGTAAAGTTTTCCATACTTTACTCTTTGGAAGGATGTCACGACATGCAGCTCACATCTGAGGATTGAGGAGCTATGCCTCACCTCCTCAAGGGGTGCTAGTCTATAGGGTCTGGCAACATGAAGGTCATGAGGATCTTTGACAAGATCTATGAAAATGAAGGGCTTCCCTGGTGGCTCAGATGGTAAAGAATCCACCTGAAGTGTGGCAGACCTGGGTTTGATCCCTGGGTTGGGAAGGTCCCCTGGAGAAGGGAATGGCTACCCACTCCAATATTCTGGCCTGGAGAAGTCCATGGACAAAGGAGCCTAGAGGGGTACAGTCCATGGGGTCGTAGAGTCAGACACGACTGAGTCACTTTCACTTTTTCAATGGAATGAAAGAACAAAATGTGCTGAAAGTGAACTTGAAGATGAACTATAGATGACTAAGTTTAGACCATAAATTCCATTGTGGTGTAAACCATTAGGTTTTGGTGTTTATTTTTAGTGCCTGCAAATACTTTACATTTACGTATCTCCACATCCTCACAAGTATTTCCGGTCCTTACTGAGTAAGCTATTTACAATAAGGATATAAGTTGAAAGCGTCTCTGAAAAGAAATTAGGACTATTAGAACCTGTAAAAAGCACCTATTTTCGTTATGCTACTTTTCTTTTTTTTTTTTTGTAATCATCACCCAGGTAGGAAAAAATTGGCAGTCCCCTATTTTCTTCATCTTCTTCATAACCATCAGTGCTCCATTTAAGGCAACCTAGAAAACCATGGGTGTTCCTATTCTATTACACTGGAGCACTCCAGGTTAAGAAGGAAATGGGCTATTTCAAACAATAAATTGAGAGCAATAATCTTGAATTAAAATCCCAAATCATATCAGCAAAACCAAGAAGTAAAAATGAAGGAGGAATTTATATGCTAAATTCCTCATCTAAAGTGGGAGGAGACAAGCGATCATATTTCACTTTTAACTTTAACATTTAAGAAAATATAAAATAAAATATACTTTGGGGTTGACTTTCAGGCCTCCTAACTATTGTTGCCAAATGTTTCTTGGGCTAAGGAAGGTAAGAGAAAGTAGAGCTTTGAGAGCAAGGGGAAAAAACAAGCCAGGCTGAAGTTATGAATCTCCAATTTCACTGCAGAGCTGGAGTCCTAGACCTCCAATATAAGACATGGTTTTGGCTGGCCTTGTTACTTCAGTTGCTAAGACTCTTTGCGACCCCATTGACTGCAGCACACCAGTTTTCCCCATCCTTCACTATCTCCCGGAGCTTGCTCAATTAAGTTGATGATGCCATCCAGCCATCTCATCCTCTGTTGCCCCTCTTTCCTCCTGCCATCAATCTTTCCAAGCATCCAGGTTTTTTTCAAGCTTTCCTGGCTGGCCTAGGGACAATTATTTCAAGGCCACTAAATGGAGAATAAGTCCAAAGAAAAAGAGTGAGAGAAATATCCATCCATTCAAAATAACCTTAAAAATATAAAATTCCAAAAAAGTCCACAAAAGATATGACAAAGTCAACAAAATCAATAATCAGAATATGAATTCACTACAGGTAGATATAAATAACAGGAAAATCTGGAATAGATTTCAAAATAAGTATGTTTAGTGTCTTCAGGGAGAGAAATGAAGGTATAATATCTACAAATAAGAACAAACTTATGAAATGGAAAAAGAACAAGTAGATTTTTTAAAGTAAAATCATTAAGTTGAAAAATACAGTTGTCAATAAATTAACAGGATAGTTCAGTTCAGTTCAGTTCAGTTGCTCAGTCGTGTCCGACTCTTTGCGAACCTATGAATTGCAGCATGCCAGGCCTCCCTGTCCATCACCAAC
>SJYX01005681.1:0-100141 GCA_006410675.1 Oreotragus oreotragus | reverse complement strand
CCACTGTTTCCCCATCTATTTGCCATGAAGTGATGGGACCAGATGCCATGAACTTCGTTTTCTGAATGTTGAGTTTTAAGCCAATTTTTTCACTCTCCACTTTCACTTTCATCAAGAGGCTTTTTAGTTCCTCTTCACTTTCTGCCATAAGGGTGGTGTCATCTGCATTTCTGAGGTTATTGATATTTCTCCCAGGAATCTTGATTCCAGCTTGTGCTTCTTCCAGCCCAGCATTTCTCATGATGTACTCTGCATATAAGTTAAATAAGCAGGGCAATAATATACAGCCTTGATGTACTCCTTTTCCTATTTGGAACCATAATTAAATGAAGAATTAATAAATTGAAATAAAGCACAAAAATATTTTCTCTAAATACACAGAGAGAAATAGAGAAATTTTAGAATAAACTGTTGAAAGATAATATGTTGAGAATTCTCAACTTCCATCAAACAGTTCTGTAAGGAGAATACAGACGGAGAAGCAACATTAAAAAAAAAAAAAAAAAAAGCCCAACTGTTGATAATTTTCCAGCAATGAAGAGAGACATGAGTCCCTGGATTATAAGTATGTACCAATATTGAGCAAAGGGTTTCCCTGGTGGCTCAGCTGGCAAAGAATCTGCCTGCAATGCGGAAACCTGGGTTGGATCTCTGGGTTGAGAACATCCCCTGGAGAAGGGAAAAGGATACCTACTCCAGTATTCTGGCCTGGAGAATTCCATGGACTCTATAGTCCATGGGGTCGCAAAGAGTTGGACACAACTGAGTGACTTTCACTTCAATACCTAGCAAAACAAAGAAAATAAAACCAGTGAAACTGGAACATCCAAAAATAAAATTTCTAAGAATATAAATGTCAAAAGTGAACCTTTACAACTCCAGAAAAAAATACTCCAGTATTCTGGCCTGGAGAATTCCATGGACTCTATAGTCCATGGGGTCGCAAAGAGTTGGACACAACTGAGTGACTTTCACTTCAATACTGAGCAAAACAAAGAAAATAAAACCAGTGAAACTGGAACATCCAAAAATAAAATTTCTAAGAATATAAATGTCAAAAGTGAACCTTTACAACTCCAGAAAAAAAAATGTGTGAATGAATGTCTTTCTGGCCTTGTGGCACGGTAGGATTTCTTAAATAATACGCTGAAAGCACCAGCTTTAAAAAGAAAAGGTTGATAGATTCAACTACATTAAGACTGTTAAAACTTCTGCTCAGAAAAAGACACTTCAAAAAAACACTTATACAACTAACAAAATATTCCAAACAAGAATATATTTTTTAGTTTATACACATCAATAAAAAAGAAATAAACAACTCAATAAGGGGAAAATGGTTTTCTGAATTTCATCAAAGAGGAAACAAAATGACTAATAAAAAAGAGATGTTCAACCCTTGTAACCAGGGAAATGCAAACTAAGACAAACTGAGATGCTATTTTTTACTAAGTTGACTTGTAAAAACTAAAGAAATCTTATTACATTGAGTTTTTGGCAAAAGTATGTATCAATGGGATCCCCATGTGCAGTTTTGAAGAACATGTGCAGTTTTGAAGAGTGTAAAAAAGTAAAGTGAAAATGTTCGTTGCTCAGTTGTGTCTGACTCTTTGAAACCCCATGGACTGCCAGGCTCCTCTGTCCACAGGATTCTCCAGGCAAGAATATTGGAGTGGGTAGCCATTCTTTGCTCCAGGAGGTTTTTCCAACCCAGGGATCGAACCTGGGTCTCCTGCATTGCAGACAGATTCTTTACCATCTAAGCCACCAGGGAAGCCTGAATTCCAAAGCTAGAATTTATCAAACTACAACAAGAAAAGCTTTGGCTATAGGGCTGTTTATCACAGAGTCATCTGTAACTATGAAATATTCAAAACAAGATAAATGTCTAACAATAACATATTGTTTCCTGATACATGGATATGAAAGAAGATGTACAACATCAAGACTTATATTCTATTAAGAAAAAGAAAAACTTGTGTTCTATTAAGAATGCTTAATTACACAGGAAATAGTCAGAGTATATTAAGAGAAAGAAACCAAATTAAAGGTGGTATTGTCCCACGTACTGTATGCTCAGTCCCTTAGTCCTGTCTGACTCTTTTGTGACCCCATGGATTGTAGCCCATCAGGCTCCTCTGTCCATGGAATTTTCCAGGAAAGAATACTGGAGTAGGTTGCCATTTCCTCCTCCAGGGGATCTTTTGACCCAGGGATCAAACCTGCGTCTCCTGTATGGGCAGGCAGGTTCTTCACCAGGGAAGCCCATTGTCCCACAGGCAGGAAAAAGAGCCCATAAGAATATATACCAATACATTAACAGATTTATACCATGAGAGGCAGTTATAGGTGATTTTAGTTTTGCCTTCATTTTTTCTGCACTTCACAAATTTTCTGGAATGAACACATATTTATTTTGTAATCAGAAATATGTAATAAGTGTTAGTTCTATAGATTACACTGGAGCAGTGGAAATATAAATGTATTTTTCTTTTACATATGCTTCCATCCATGTATTTACATTTAAATATATTCAGGGAAATGTAGTATCAGGAGGCATTAATAATTTACATGTAGTGAGCCTGGAGAAGTCCTATAAGCACTTCACTTGGCTTAGGTTTTTACTGTCTACTCTACTAATTGGCAGAGAAGTTCTACACGGGACCATTAGCCACTAACTCCAAGATATGGATCAATTAGCCCAAACTTTCATGGCCCTTTAGACTAGCTGATTTCTTGGCTTGATTTCTTTTCTCTTGAACACATGCTTCATTCAGTGTTGGCACACTCAGGTAGTTATTAGGACTTGCTGAAATGTATACAAACTGTGGAAAATTCTTAAAGAGATAGGAATACTAGACCATCTGACCTGCCTTTTGAGAAATCAGTATGCAGGTCAGGAAGCAATAGTTAGAACTGGACATGGAACAACAGACTGGTTCCAAATAGGAAAGGGAGTACATCAAGGCCGTATATTGTCACCCTGCTTATTTAACTTATATGCAGATTACATCATGAGAAACGCTGGGCTGGAAGAAGCACAAGCTGGAATCAAGATTCCTGGGAGAAATATCAATAACCTCAGATATGCAGATGACACCACCCTTATGGCAGAAAGTGAAGAGGAACTAAAGAGCCTCTTGATGAAAGCAAAAGAGGAGAGTGAAAAAGTTGGCTTAAAGCTCAACATTCAGAAAACTAAGTTCATGGCATCTGGTCCCATCACTTCATGGGAAATAGATGGGGAAACAGTGAGAGACTTCATTTTGGGGGGCTCCTAAATTACTGCAGATGGTGACTGCAGCCATGAAATTAAAAGACACTTGCTTCTTGGAAGAAAAGTATGACCAACCTAGATAGCATATTCAAAAGCAGAGACATTACTTTACCAACAAAGGTCCATCTAGTCAAAGCTATGGTTTTTCCAGGGGTCATGTATGGATGTGAGAGTTGGACTATAAAGAAAGCTGAGCACCGAAGAATTGATGCTTTTGAACTGTGGTGTTGGAGAAGACTCTTGAGAGTCCCTTGGACTGCAAGGAGATCCAACTAGGCCATCCTAAAGGAGATCAGTCTTGAATATTCATTGGAAGGACTGATGATAAAGCTGAAATTCCAATACTTGGGCCACCTGATGCAAAGAACTGACTCATTTGAAAAGACCCTAATGCTGGGAAAGATTGAAAGTGGGAGGAAACAGGGATGACAAAGGATGAGATGGTTGGATGGCATCACCAACTCAATGGACATGAGTTTGAGTAAACTCTGGAAGTTGGTGATGGACAGGGAGGCCTGGTGTGCTGTAGTCCATGGGGTCGCAAAGGGTTGGTCACGACTGAGTGGCTGAACTTACTGATACATATAAAAGTAATGGAGGAAAAGTCATTCTCAACTACTTCATCTATTCATTCCTTCTGTTGCTGTTGCTGCTGCTAAGTCGCTTCAGTCATGTCCGATTCTGTGTGACCCCAGAGATGGCAGGCTCCCCCTTCCTGGGATTCTCCAGGCAAGAACACTGGACTGGGTTGCCATTTCCTTCTCCAATGCATGAAAGTGAAGTCGCTCAGTAGTGTCTGACTCTTAGCGACCCCACGGACTGCAGCCTACCAGGCTCTTCTGTCCATGGGATTTTCCAGGCAAGAGTACTGGAGTGGGTTGCCATTGCCTTCTCCGACTCATTCCTTCTAGTCTTCAGTTATTCATTCATTCCTATTTTATTGTTTCATTTTATGATAATTTATTCAGCATTTATTATATGTCATATGATGGACTTGGAACATGGAAGCACTGAAAATAAGTAAAACACAATTTCTACTCTCTTAAAGCTTTAACTCTCCTAGGTGTCATAAAACATATGAGTGACTAGCTACACCACAAGTAAGAAAGCATGTTATATAATCAGTATGTATAACAAGATTGATACACACTCAGAGGTACAAGTCTTTCTGCCTGGGTAATTGTAGAAATAATTCTAATTGTATAAAATGCCATTTGAGTTGAGTCTTAAAGCATGGATGGGGTTTTGACCAGTAGAATGGTGAAGGACATTACATTCCAGGTGGAAGGAACGGCTCAGTAGGTGAGACTGTCTGGTGCATGCCCAGGAGATGAATAGCAGATGTTTGGGAAAACAGGAGGGTGTGAGATCACTTTGGAAAGCTAAGCCATGGCCAGATTGTGGAGGACCTTAAATTCCAGGATAGAGTATTTAATATCTTGTTCATAGCCAGAAGTTAATTAAATATATTTCTAACTTTTAAATTGCTATGGGTATGAAGTTTGGGCTTCCTTGGTGGCTCAAATGGTAAAGAATCTGTCTGCAGTGCAGGAGAGCTGGGTTTGATCCCTGGGCCGGAAAGATCTCCTAGAGGAGGGCATGGAAACCCACTCAACTATTCTTGCCTGGAGAATTCCATGGACAGAGGAGTCTGGTGGGCTACAGTCCATGGGGCCACAAAGAGTTGGACATGACTGAGAACCTAATACTTCATGAAGTTTGCCAGTCTTTCCAACATTACCTACTGTGAATCTTTCTCCAGCCTCCAACAGAATGTTCCTGTGATGGCTCAGTCTCCATTATCTTCATTCTCTGTTCCTTCCTACATCCCTTCTGCTTGCATCTTCCACCTGACCCCCAAGCTACTGGCGCATGGTTAAGGTTTTTGTTGACCACCTCCATGTAGCAATTTTTCTTTCATTTAGCCTTTGCTGTATTACAAAACACACCAAACAGGTCATGGCTTTAAAAGATCATTTATTCTTTCTCACAATTGCATGGTTTGTCTAAGCATCTCCTCTTTGGTCTGGGACTATTTGTGAGGCTTGATTCAGCTGGAGGGTTGACTGGGCTGGAAGGTTCAAATTGTCCTCACTCCCATGTGTGGAAGTTGGCTCGGCTACTTGCAAACATCACTTCTGCCACAGTCTTTTGGCCCAAGCAAGTCACAAGACCAGGGTTTATTCAAGGGGCTGAGAAAAAGGCTCTTTCTCTGGAAGTGAGGAATGGCAAAGTCACGCTGCAAAGGGGCAGACATATTAGCATGAGAGGAAAACAGCCAACCACATTTTGAAAAACAATTTTGAATTTTCCTGAAGTCCTATTTATTTTTATCCCTGGTAAATGCTTGTTGTGTTAACTCAAAAATAGTTTGCCTGTCTCAAAGTCAAAGGCTTTTTTCTAGAAGTTTCATAAGTTTCATTTTTATGTTTAGGTCCTATGAACTACCTTGAATTAGTTTTTGTGTACTGTGTGAAGAAGAGGTCAAAGTTAGATTTTTTTTCATATAGTATCCAATTGATCCAACACAGTTTGTTGAAAAGCCTGTCCTTCCCTCATTCAATTAACCTGTCAACTTTGTCAGAAATCAGATTGCCTGTATGTGTGTAGACCTACTTCCAGACTCTCTATTCATTTCCACTGATCTATTTATCTGTCCTCCTGCCAATACCACACTGTCTTGATTATTGTAGTTCTATAGTAGGTCTTAAAATCAGGTAGAGTAAATCTTGGAACTTTTTTCAAAGCTATTTTGGCATGGGGCTTCCCTGGTGGTTCAGACAATAAACAATCTGCTTGCAATGAGGGAGACCCGGCTTCAATCCCTGGGTCAGGAGGATCCCCAGGAGAAAGGGTAGACACTCACTCCAGTATTCTTGCCTGGAGAACTCCATGGACAGAAGAGCCTGGTGGGCTACAGTCCATGGAGCTACAAAAAGTCAGACACAACTGAGTGACTTAAAAAAACCCAAACTAGTAGGTCGTAAAATCAGGTAGAGTAAATCTCAGAGCTTTTTTCCTTAAAGATGTTTTGACATGTTTAGATCTTTACATCTTATAAATTTCAGGTTCAGATTGTCTACTTATACATAAAAATATTGTTAAGACTTCACTGGAAGTGTGCTAAATCTGTACAATCAATTTGGAAAGCTTTGAAATTGTAATAAAACTAAATCTCCCTAATTACAAGTGAATCTTCCCATTCAGTTAGGCTTAGTTTTATTTCTCTCTACAAATTTCTTTTTTGTTGTTGTTTTTGTTTTCAATTACGAGGTCTCGCACCCTCTTCATTAAATTTATTTCTAAGTATTTTGTGTTTTCTTCCATGCTATTGAAAGTGATTGTTAAAATATTTTATCTTCCAATTTGTTGTTTCTTATATATGAAAAAACAATTTTTGTATATTGCATTTGTATCCTGAGACTGTGATAAACTCTTTTAAATTATATTCATTTTATATAGCTTTTTAAGAATTTTCTACACAGTTTATTTTCTTCATAAACAAATAAATACAGTTTTATCTCTCCTGTTCTAATGTACATGCTGTCTATTTCTATTTCACTCTTCCTGCAGTGGCTATGACCTCCAGAACAATTTTGAAAAGAAGTACTTTTCAGCTATTTCAAACCCTGAAAGATGACACTATGAAAGTGCTGCACCCAATATGCCAGCAAATTTGGAAAACTCAGCAGTGGCCACAGGACTGGAAAAGGTCAGTTTTCATTCCAATCCCAAAGAAAGGCAATGCNCCCGTGGACTGTAGCCTACTAGGCTCCTCCATCCATGGTGTTCTCCAGGCAAGAATACTGGAGTGGGTTGTCATTTCCTTCTCCAGAGGATCTTCCCCACCCCGGAATCTAACCCGGGTCTCCCGCGTTGCAGGCAGACGCTTTAACCTCTGAGCCACCAGGGAAGCCAGAGAGATCTAGAGTAGAGCTGTCCAATGGGATTTTCTTTGATAACAGAAACGTTCTTAACCTGCACCGTCCCTCAGGCACATGGCATTCTAGATAAGGAGTGGAAGGGGGAGAACTAGGGAAAGCTTGCCCTTTCTTTTTCTAGGCACTCATCACTATTATTCACATCTCTTTGGCCAGAATGTAGTTCAATGGCCCACCCAGTTTTACAAAGTACTCTGCTGCGCTGTGCTGAGTCATATCCAACTCTTTGTGACCCCACAGACTGCAGCCCTCCACAGGCTCCTCTGTCCATAGAATTTCCCAGGCAAGAAGACTGGAGTGGGTTGCCATTTCCTTCTCCAGAAGATCTTCCCGATCCAGGATCGAACCTGAACCCCTGAATTAGCAGGCAGATTCTTTACCCCTGCCCCACCTGGAAAGCCCCACAAAGGAATTTGGCAAGTAGTTAATCCATACCTCCTTCCCATGCATCCCCTATGGTAAATGTAACAAGCTAAAGTATGGGGTTCTGTGACTAAAGAAAGAAGAGAAGAATGAATATTAAAGGACAGTATCAGATTTTGAAAAAAAAAAAAAATTTCTAGAGTCCATGATAATGCAAATTGGGGACATAAATGATACATCAAAAATCACTTTTACACATCTTCTCATTCACCAAAAAAATTCAAATGAAAAACAAAATTAGAATAAATGCAATTATTTTTTCTTTACCAGTCTAAATATTTAAGTTTTTATTTAAAGCAGCAAATAAATGTGCACTTGTACCCACTAAAAATACTTATCAGACACAGAATCAGAAAATTTACTTAAAACATCTGACAACCATCATATTGGACAATCATTTATTTAATATCCTAAATACTTACAAAAATAAATCCAGTATCACTTCCATTTTTTAAGTGTCAAAGTCTTTGCCATAGAAAATAGAAAGAACCTTTTATAAACTAAAAATTACATTTAAGATACATCAAGTTTAATAGCTGCACACTATTTTCTTTTATGGTTGTGCTTTACAAATTTACTTCTTTGCAATGTACAGATTCACAATATGAATGTATGCATAAAACCACATACATACATTTTTACATAGGAATGTTATTCATTAAATACATATACAGAGAACCTAACACAACAGATAATATTGTGGCCTAAAAGCCATCCCATAGGGCCAGAGGTGTAGAAACAGGTATAGAAGTATTATTTGACATTCAACTTAGCACTCCAGTTATCAAAGATGATGGCCTCTTAGCAAGGGATTCTCAGTTTAATGTTTCTAGACAAGACATCAATCCTTAATGTATCTTAAATCATTAGTTCAACAGTCGTCTTCTTTGGAAAAATACAATGAACTTGAAATATTTTGCATTACATTAAGTTAAGCAGAGGATAAACATCATTGTCATATGTATACACAATTTTATTTTAAAAAGATAAAGGAATTATTAATCTTAGAGAAAATGCTGAAAATTAAAGATCATTCCCAAAGTGGTTTACTTATAGTCACTGGGACATTCAGTTCCTTATCAAATAGATAAATGCTGAATTTCTCTTCCCTGGTAATATGCACTCAAGCCTCACAACACAAACATATATAAATCATGGTTCAAGATGAATATTTATAATGCTTTACCACCCACAGGGTGTCAATCTCACTATATTAACCAGATGTGGAAAAGACTCTCACTTCTGATCAGTTCCTGAATTTCCATATGATAGTCATAATAATACAGAACTTTAAATTGTTAGTAATTTATTAGTATAAATACACATTGAGCATGTTAAACTCTATCAATTAGAAAAGTGATAAATCACAAAATTTGCTTTCTATTTAGGAAAAAGAATCTAGCCTCACATCCTTATTTAGAAATTGCATGAATTATTTAGAAATTTCAAATATAATAACTGGAAAATTATTACCAATTGGACTGTGAAAATTCTAATTTATTGAAATTGATGTTTTACAACTGACTTCATTAAAAGGGAGCTTGAAGAGCTTCTGAAATTTCGATTACAGCAAGTAGTAAACACTAAAGGAGAAGATGTCTTACACTGACCAAAATGTACCAAAATGCTATAATACTCGGAAAATTTTAATTAGCATGCTGAAATAGTTTCATTTTACTAAAAGTCACAGGCAAGCAGAGACTATAAAAATATAGGAAAATGCAACCCAAGAACATAATTGCACCAGTAAAGAACACCAAAATCTAAGAGGTAGTCAAAAGAAGTAACCCTGATAAAACAAAATATCCTGGCAGATGCTCCCTAATCTCAGAGACCCAAATAGAGTATTAAATTCTTACATTTTCAGTGATTAGAAACATTTACTGGTATAGAATCTAAAAACCAAGTATCTGAATAATACTGTAAATGGAACAATACTCGTATTTTCAAAACAAAAAAAAAGGCTACGAGGCTAAGAATAAAATCTTTAACAGAGGTCTGTAAGCCTACTAAGTCTGGCCTACTGCTGGTTTCTGCGAAGTTTTACTGAAATACAACCACACCTATTTTATTTACTTATTGTGTATGGTGGCTGCTTTTATACTTTCAGCTGAGATGAGTGTTTGCAATAGATCGTATGGTCCAAAAAGTCTAAAACATCTACTGAAATATCGACCATCTGTCCCTTTATGGAAAGTTTGCTGACCCCTGGTCTAGACATGTGCTGATCGGTACTGTAACTGCTGAACAGCTCTGGAAAAATTAACTGTGAATGTTACAACACAAGGTATTCAAGTGAAAGGAATGTAAGATGCTGGTTACATCACAATTCAATTCCTTTTCATATGTGATATTGTCCTAACATTTTTTTTTTTCATTTTTGTATTCTAACATTGAGTGTTTCCAGGTTTTTATAAAAATATTAAGTACTCCACTGTCCATTGGAGGTTTCTGCATTTTATATCTCCACTGTCCAGTACTGTAGCCACTAGCCACATGGGGCTGTTGAGCACTTGAAATGTGGCTAGTGCAACCAAGGACCTGAATTTTTAATTGTAATCAATTTGCCATATCGTGGCTTTTGGTTACATTATTGGACAGCACAGATTTTACTCAACTTAAAATTCCAAAGTGTGACTCTTAAAAATGACTAAAAATAATGGAGTAACATCTTTGAGAAAAAGAGCTTTGGGCAGAAACGAACTGAACACCATAAACTCAGCCCAAGACAGGTTTCTTAATTAGTAAACAAGGTAAAACTTATTCCAAATTGACCCTTCACTGTACACTGTCTTTTCAGTGAAGAGGTAAACTACTAACTCATCTTTTTTTTTTTTAGTAGAAGCCCTCTTAATTTTTTTGCTTAAAAACAATAACAATTTTATGCTTAAAAGCAATAATTGCAATCTTCATTAATTATATTAAAAATAGTATGGGCATCTCACACCAAGTATACTTTTCAGCTTGCTTCCTGTCAGAAAGCCATCTCTTAAGTCAAAAGCCCATACCCTTAGCACTTCAGCCATGTTATATGGAAGCCTTTGTTTATAGTGGGCACACATGAGGACTATGACTTTGTAAGTCTGCAACCATTTCCAAACAGTCACTTCTACTATGGAGAAGCCGTTTCAATAAAGTCAAATTTTCCAAATGTTACTTTCCATTACATGATAAAATATACCCATTCAATGACAGAATGAGAGGGCAGAGGTAATATCTGTATATTTTTAGTCAAAAAATATAACTTTTGTATAGTTCTCCACGTGCCCACCTGTTCACTATTTTTACATGGACCAGAACACTAGTTTTAAATTGCATATAACTGATTACATATTGCAAATTAGTTACTGCTTCAACTGAGAACATTAAAATATACAAAGTCAATCTGAAATAATACAATACTTTCCAAAGACAAATGTTTGAGATTTTACCTTGTTATATCTTCCAATTACTCACATGTGCTCCCCCAGATAGCTACTTCCAAATTCTGTTTCCACATTAATCTGGCAAGATTAATTGCATACATTTTGATTTTTAAAAAGCTGCTATCCAGAAACAAACACCTCTTTTCAACCTTGCGGTTAGTCGGAAGACACAAAACATTTTAAGGGCACTTCTGTTTATGTGTTCTTTTGCAGTTTAATCAGTTGTCGCAGCAGGAACTCTAACAGAGAGACTTCTTCTGGTGCTGGTGATGTGCCGCTGCTGTGCTAGGAAAGACCGGGCAGGAGCGCAGGCCCCCGTGTCTTTGCAAGCACCACTGCTGCCCGCAAGTCTAGATTCCATCCCCAGTTTCTGGAATGCTAGACTCTGAACAAAAATAAACAAATAACATGACTGTTTAGAGTCTGCAAAGTGCTTTCCACCTATACAAAGTCATTTGATCCTCAAAACAGTCCTCTAAAGCTGATGTTTTCCTCACTTCTTATAGAGAAAAACAAGAGTTCAGAAGCTAATCTGCACATAATACCCATTAAGATAGGAGAAAACCAGGGCACAAAACCCAGTTTCTCTATTTTAATCCATTACATTTGAAATCTTTAAAAACAATAGCTTAAAATAATGTTCTAGAATTAAGCTTAATTATAACAACAAAAAAAGTTCGAGGGCAAACATTTGTGTCAGGCCACTATTCCAGCCACTATGAGCAGACACAGCACAAGAGAATAGCTCAGATCAATGGTTCTTGAAGTGTGGCCCGTGGATTAACACCTGCACCACTGAGAATTTAAAAGTGCAAATTATACTTATGGATTCTACCCAGACTGACTGACTAAGAACCTCTGCAGGTAAGTCCAATAATGTATTTTAACAAGTCTTCTGATGTATGCTGAAATTTGAGAACCACAGAATACTTCAAATTTACTATGGTCTAGCTGTAAATCTGTATATAACAAATTACCGTAGTTGTGGGCTGTTGCATTCCTTACTAAGGAAAGTCATTACTCCTCTCTCACTAGACCACATTTCACAGTTACAGCTTCCCTAGTAACTAGTACATAGTGTTAGCATAAGTGTTAGTCACTCAGCTGTGCCCAACTCTCTGCGACCCCATGGACCGCAGCCCACCAGGCTTCTCTGTCCATGAGATTTTCCAGGCAAGGATACTGGAGTGGGTTGCCACTTAAATGCTCAAAAAACAGGCTGAGAAACGACTAAATAATGCATTATTTGGCTCTAGTATCTTTGCTAATTTATGTGTCAAGAGGCCACAGAGCAACAAGGAAATAATAAGTCGTCTCTGATCTTAACTGGGATGGATAACCCATGAGGGAAGGTACTGGGAACATTTCACACAATTTCCTTCAAGGTCTTGCTAAATTAAGGCAGACTTTATCAAACAGAGGAGGGTGGGAAAGAATACAGACAAAAAGTACGATGACATGAAAGAAGAAGGCATGTTTGAGGAAGGAGAGCCAGTTCCACGTGATGAAGTACAGGGTTCACAGGTGGAGAGTCCGAAACTCTCTCATACTATCAATAAATATACAGTAGCTAAGGTCGATAACGGCTGTGTTATTATCTATGCTGCTGCTGCTAAATCGCTTCAGTCGTGTCCGACTCTGTGCAACCCCATAGACGGCAGCCCAGCAGGCTCCACCGTCCCTGGGATTCTGCAGGCAAGAACACTGGAGTGGGTTGCCATTTCCTTCTCCAGTGCATGAAAGTGAAAAGTGAAAGTGAAGTCACTCAGTTGTGTCCGACTCTTCGCGATCCCATGGACTGCAGCCTACCAGGCTCCTCCATCCATGCAGAATATCCAAAAGAACCATATACATCAAGAAATGCTACTCTTGAAAACATCCCACTAAGGATAATAAAATAAAATGCACTTCAAATTATTTTATACTATTTTCTTTGTTAGGACAGACAGACAATTCTTGAAGGGCAGTGTCTGGACTAAAACAAATAAATACAATAAAGAACATACTGAGATCAGCTTTATGGATATTAAATGCTGAGCACTAGTAACACTTAATTTTGCATTATACAGATATTTGTATTTCTACAGAAACCCTTTATGAAGAACATAGCTTTAGCTCAAATGAGGCAATTTTTAAAATGTTTATGAATTGCACAAATGCTTCATGTACATTAATTTAAAGGTCAGCAAATAATGAAATCAATTTAGTGGTTTTGAAAAAGTCAGAATCAACTAAGGACATTAAAATAGAATGTAAAGTAAATTTGGATTATGACCAGTTTTGTTTTTTTTTTTAAATAAAAGAGCATATGACAAAATACCTGAGTGCAACCCACAGAGTCAGGTTAACTGTGCTCAGTTATGCATAAACAGGAGTGTGAACTAATTTGTACATGTTCTAATTTGCACTAATTCCTTCCATGGTTCATGGTCAAGATGTTTGATAAGCACGGTTCAAGACATCCAATCACTGGCTAAATTTCAACTCACCTTATTATACCAGGCAGAAACAATGAGTTTTTCTTCATAATCACGGAATTTTGCTACTTTACATTCACTCTGGAAAAAGATACAAGGACTACTTAAAATCCCAGAAATAAACCCAAACTGCTAAAAATGGATACTTTTTCATTATGCTCATGCTCAAGAGAATGTGAAGAATGTGCTGGGAGGCACATACAGCAGACAAAATGTAAAGTGGAATCATGGGGAGTATATGCCCAACCCCTTTAGCAAAGAGTAAGACTGAGTAATAAATCTAGGAACTTTACTGGGAGAACAGATACTGAATAACAACAGAAACTGAGCGATTCTATCTAGAGAAAAAAGTAACCACTGGCTTCAGTGACAAAACAGCTGCACCTATGGAGGAGTCAAAACTAAGGAGAAAAGGGATGTGGGGAAAAACAACCCGAAAAATCTTTTAAAATCCCCTGTAAAGCTTCAGCATCAGCTGTTCTGTCTCAGTCCTTGGTGACTGTGTACTGGACTGGCTGTGGCCCCATCTGTGTGCCACCCTAGAGACTGACTTTCATTTCTTAATTATTCTAGTACAGCGGATTTTGTAATTTTGTTGACCACCAGATATAGTTGATTCACATAAAATGTTATAATCTAAAACATATGAATGTTCCTACAGATGCTCATGAAACAAAAAGCATACAGGAAACAAAGCAGGTAAGATGCTCTTCTGGATCACATGCACTCCAGGAGGACTGCCCAAGGAGAATGCAGATAGAATAACCTCTGCTATAAATACTAGCTTTCTCCTCTTTACTTCTGCAGTGTGTATATAGATAAGCAGCCATAAATTAGAAGTCCATATGCAGGGTCTTAACTGAAGATTTCCTCAGAGCCCTGTATTAGAGGCATGGTTTTATCATCACAGCTGCTTGGGCGCTGCATGTCAAGCAACGACACTGGTGTACTCGGCTCATGGGCTTTCACTGGGAAGTGAATAATCAGAGCAACTTAGGGTTCAGCAGTCATTCAGTTCAAGTCCCATTATTTTACAGATGAACAGACTGACGATTAGAGAGGAAGGTGATAACTTTAACATACATTAACACTAAAGCTGTCACCTTGGCCTCTGATTGATGTGATACCAAATGCTACAGAGATATGATACAGCCCCTGTCCTCAAGACACTCTAACACATGTCATAAAGAAAAATGCTATTATGGAATGAATTCATGAGTTCAAAGTACATGGAGTCACTATGGAGAGATCACTAACTGTGCCTAAGATATATATGGAAAGCTTTATAAAAGAGGAGATATTGAAACTGGATCCTGAAGAATGAATAGTATTTCTCCCAAGAGATGCCTCTATCCAGTGCTTTTTACAATGCCTGACATGGCCTGGACAAGCATTTATAGCAAGTGCCACCATAACACTGTCTTTAAATATTTTTACCACACTCTATCTAATGGCTCAGAAATAATGTGAAGAAAATGATAAATGAATACACTTCCCTAAAACATATCCTTCCTAGTTGACTTACAGGGAGAAGAAAAGGGAAGAAGAATCTGGTTAACTGAGTACAGTACCTTTTAAAAAAGATGAGCTTTGTTTCTTTTTTAAAAAAAATGAACTCTCATCCATCCTTTGATTTTAAAAGGAGCATGATAGCACAACACTACTAGAAAGAAGGACTAGATATATGACTGGCCGTTACAGACAGAGAGACATACAGTGCGGCGGGGCACACGTGCTTGGAAAGGCCCATCTTGTGGGCTAGTGAGAAGTGCTCTGTAATAACCATACTGAGTGCTAAAATGTACTACTCTTCTAAGTTCTTGTGAAACTTGATCATTAATGGAAAATGCTGACAGCAGTTAATTATCAGGATTATACAGAATTAAGAGGGGATGCACGCATATGGAAATTTTACCTCCAGAATCTCAATTCTTCTCTCTTTCTCTGCCAACTGCTTTCTAAGTAGCATTATTTCAGCTGATGCTGGATTTAATTTGGGATCTAAAGTTTTTATTACCTGTTTAAAGGAAAAAAAAAAAAAACAAATCTCTTATGTTTACTTTGTCAAATACTGAAATATGAACACAGTCTATAAAATCAGTGTAAATAAAGTACAACATTATCCAGAAATTGATCTAAGAGTTAACTGTAGAATAATAAAAATAACATTCTAAAGAAATTCAATATTAAAAATGTGAAGATACACATCCCCAAATCAAATTTCCTTTCTTCAAGACACAGTACTCAGAAATAGTTACTTAGCTTTATAAAGCTTTGAGCACTGAAGGCTTGAAATAACCCTTTTAAACATTTATCTGACTTATATCAAATAAATTAAAAATTTCTTAAAGTTTAATTAAAATGAATTCAATAATTATACAATCTGCTGAATATACACGGTTAAGAGTAACAGAAATTTCTGAGCAATAATCTTTTTTATCACCATTATCTAGTTAAATGTAATTCAATACATAAGATCAATATAATAGGTACTAATGATTTTGTGTGTAAATTCTAGAGTACTCAATTATAGCTATGTAAATCACTACAAGTTGAGTAGAAACAAAGTTTGATCAGATGTTGCTCAGAGTGAACTAAACCAGGTGGCCACCTAGTTTACTAGGTGTTTTCCTACTGTGGTGGAAAGCCAACTCAGAAATAGCAGGTGCAAAAACAAGCAAAAACAAGTTTCCAATAATAAGGTCACTTGTTTGATCTAATTACAAAACTATTTTAAAGGATTTAAAATTTACTGAAACTCCAATACTTTGGCCACCTGATGTGAAGAACTGACTCACTGGAAAAGACCCTGACACCGGGAAAGACTGAAGGCAGGAGAAGGGGACAAGAGAGGATGAGATAGTTGAATGGCATCACTGACTCAATGGACATGGGTTTGAGCAAGCTCCAGGAGTTGTTGATGGACAGTGAAGCCTGGTGTGCTGCAGTCCATGGGATTGCAAAGAACTGGACACGACTAAGCGACTGAACTGAAAATTTAATGAATTCAGAAAATTTCATCTATGTTTACAGAAGTTAAGGAAAAAAGACTAGAAGGTAATAATCCCTAAAAATTACTGTGGTTCATTCAAAACAATTTACTGAACACTAAATGTGGCAGGCACTATGGCAGATGGGACTACAACAGTTCACCAGAGTCAGGGGACACTCTCATAGAAGTTCACACTATAAAAGCAGACATATTAGTGTTTAAAGCATAATTTAATTACAAAGAACACATAATAGTTTGTTGCCTCTAAGTGCTAAAAGTATGGTTGTGACTTTTTTATATTTTCTGAGTTTTCTATTATATACACAGGGTACTACTTTAACCTCTGCCCTGAAGTAGCATAAAGGTAAAAAACAAAATTATATTTACCAAAAAAGCAGCTGTTTTTTAAATGACAATATTTGATGATGGCAAGAACATGGGATTCATTGTCACTGCTTCATCTAAGTAGTTAGAATAGTTTTGGAATATCATTTCAAGCATCTTAACAATATTCTTATACTTTGACCTAATAATTTTATTTGATAAAATAAACCAAATGAGATTAAGACAATAAACCAAAATAAGGGGGAAAACTTTCTATATAAATATGCTGCCTTATTTTTAGGAGCAAAAAAAAAAAAAAAAGACATGGAAACAAAATTTTTCCAACAACAGGACGTCGACCAGGTAAACTATGATATATTCACTCAACTGAAAGAATACTACCCAGCGAGCCTTGTATTTTGTAGTCTGCTTCATATACAAAGTGTTTTCTTTGCTGCTGCATTCCTAGTACTTAGCACATCATTAACTATTAAGTTATATCTATATAACATGAGAACATTAAGTTTAAAAATACAAATCATACGATCACAAATCATATGTGATATGATCATTCAAACCAAGTGTGTGTTTGTATTATGGTAAACAATCACAGAGATAGTATGCACTGAAAAAGGGCACTGTTAAGAAAATATACCAAAAGGTTATGAGCAGTTGTCTCTGGGAATCTTACAATATATGTTCACTGAAAGCATTTGTACTAAGGAGATCCAACCAGTCCACTCTGAAGATCAACCCTGGGATTTCTTTGGAGGAATGATGCTAAAGCTGAACTCCAGTATTTTGGCCACCTCATGCGAAGAGTTGACTCATTGGAAAAGACTCTGATGCTGGGAGGGACTGGGGGCAGGAGAAGGGGATGACCGAGGATGAGATGGCTGGAAGGCATCACGGACTCGATGGACCTGAGTCTGAGTGAACTCCGGGGGATGGTGATGAACAGGGAGGCCTGGCGTGCTGCGATTCATGGGGTCGCAGAGAGTCGGACACGACTGAGCGACTGAACTGAACTGAACTGAACAGAGACACTGAACTGTGGCAGTCTTCCTGGTTGTTTCACAAGCCTGCCTCCCTAGAAGTTGGGAGCAGCCACGTGCATGAGTTCTGCGCCCAATGAAATGAGAGGGAAGTGGTTTAAACCTGATCCACTGAGTATCTCCCATGCAATCTTGGCTGTCTTCCCCAATCCACAAGACACTGAACTGTGGCAGTCTTCCTGGTTGTTTCACAAGCCTGCCTCCCTAGAAGTTGGGAGCAGCCACGTGCATGAGTTCTGCGCCCAATGAAATGAGAGGGAAGTGGTTTAAACCTGATCCACTGAGTATCTCCCATGCAATCTTGGCTGTCTTCCCCAATCCACAGTTGGACAATGTCACGTGAATCTGAGAACTCCATAGTGAAGAAGCCTGAACCTCCATCAGCTTGGGACTCTGTATGACTGAGCAGAGTAGAGCCCCTTCCACACTGGACAAGAAGTAAACTCCTACCTTGTTAAGCCTTGAGGTCATGGATTTACTTGTTGCTGCAGGTACAATAACATCCTTTGAAAATACTTACAGTTAATGAAGAAAATATATTCAAGGAAGTAAAAGATTTTATGAAAATAGTACTTACAAATATTTAAGAAAAAGTATGAAATAAGGGAAAGAATAATCTGGTGGACAGTAGACTAGTCTTTAGTTGTCTAATACAGACAATGCTAAAACAAGTTAAACATATTTTCAAAGCTCAGTTTTCATAAAGGCAAATGTTATTTGTAAGAGCTAAAGATTACATTACTTACAGTAGTCATTTTCTCCAGTGAGGTTACTACATTTAAACTGTCCCTATGAAGTCATGTGCAGTTATTGCACCTGTTTCTACTTACTGAATAAAAGAAGAGAATTTTATTCAGAGCCTTAAAATACTGCTAATATGTCTGCCTTGGAAATAGGGACCTGAATGGCCAGGCAGGGTGGTAAGGAGCAAAGCAATGTGACAAAGATCCATGAAGTGGGGTATGGACCCCATTAGAACCCAAGTCACAAAGACTGAAATGCTGGAAGACAAGCCACTCACATTTCTTGCTTTTTCTAAGTACATTTTGTATCTTTCCTCCATTGCTTTCATATCTTCATCTTTCTTCTGAAGAGCAGCTTCAAGCTCATTGATCTTTTGTACTATGGTTGGAAAAAAAGAGACGTGACCAATTAGAAATACTCCCCCCTCACATAAAAAGAGTATATGTATTTTCTAAAGACTGATAAAGAGAACTTAAAAGAGAAACCTTTTATTCCTTCTTTATAGTGAATTCTCTAAAACTTTTGAACTATACCTAAGACATCCCTGTTCATTTTGTATTATTTTTTCTTAAAAATATCAATAATCTACATTACCAACCTATTTTTCTCCTTTCTAGCAAGTATTTCAATGAGCAAATACAGCTTATAATTTAAGCACAACCATCACAAAATAAAATGTTCTACATATCTGAAGTTCATTTTCATCTGATTACATATTTACACTTCCATATTACTAATTCTATTATATTTTACAATGTTTGATACTCCTATATATCATTCAGTTCATTTATGGATTTACTTTTTGCTTTAAGATATAATCATTTATTAATTACTTAAATCATTGAAAATTATCAATGATTTTTACTTGCAACGTATCTATCTTTGCATTGCCCAAAGACTTATATACACAATTCTAGCATCCTTCGACTAAAAAGGCAAGTCTTTAGATAAACCCACCATTCTGGTTTACATCTGGCTGGAGGTCTTCAATGAGCTCTTGTTTCTTCTGTAGTTCTTCATGGACCTCTGTTAGTTTTTCCCTAAGTAATGGAAAGAGTATGGAGGTTTGGAGCCAGAGAGACCTAAGAATGAAAACTGCTTTCTGCCATATAACATTTGTGGACTATGGACAAGTCATCTTCTGATTCATAATTTCCTTATCTGTGAAATGGTAATAATACCTGGCAAGTATTCTAAGGGTTGGTTGTGAGGATGTAAACTGCCTGACACATGGTGAACGGCAAATATTTTAGTTTTTTTCTCCCCAGCCACCCTAACTTTCCTAAGAAACTTAAAATAAATATTTTACAGGTTAAACACCCCACATTGCCTGGCAGGCTACAATGGGGTCACAAAGAGTTGGACATGACTGAGAGACTAACACTTTCACTTTTCCTTTCCACATAATCTAGTGATGACAGTTGTCTATTTTGTAAATTCTTCAAATGACACTAGCAATTGAAAAATATAGTAGTTTGGGATCATAAGCAGGCAGGTTGAATCTTTTACCATGTGTTTCTTTTCACATTTTGGTGACAGTGCTGAACATTCGATTGCATCAGGGTTTTTACTTTTTATAAACAAAATCAGAAAAGGGTATTAATAACCTTTTAAAATAAAATCCTTCTCCTCTCACATTTGAAATGAAGTATCAGTTTTACTTACATATGAGCTTCCAACTTCTGCTTTAGTTTGCTGGACTATAAAAATTAAAAAAAGTTGCTGTAAGATAAACTATTGTGACAAAGGTAAGTTTTCCAAACATCAAAATCTCTTTACCTCCTTTTGAAGATGGATTATATAAAATAATAAATGTTTTTAAAACTTTAATTTCTAATAACATACTTTCAAAACATAAAATTTTAGGTATATTTTTACTTCACAGAAGACAGGAAAGAGAACAGAAAATTAAATTAGGAATAGTGCGAGAGTAGAAAGAAAAATACTTCGTATTTCTAAATACAATGAAAATAAAATTTGAACTTGAAGAAAAATAGCAAATGCAAGCTGAATGTGATATACTGAGGAGTATCAAACATTTAAACATCTAAAGAATTATCCATCTAAAATATAAAATTTAAGATTTTAGACCTTCACTGAAGAACAGACTTAAAAAACTATATCATCTCTATAATAAAACCTTACCATTAAATGCAAGCACTTCTAATAATAACATCAAAATGAAGCAACTGGATTTTGTTAAAACAAAAAAAAAATTTTTAAACACAAAATTTTCTGTTTAAAAGAACAGGAATTTAAGTGGCAATAGTAGTTCTGTGTCATCTACCAAACAGATTGAGAAGTTTAAAATATATAACTGAAATGTACTTTTGATACCAATAACTTTTGTTGGTTTGTTTTTGGCTGAACCACACAGCATGCAGGGTCTTAATTTCCTGACCAGGAACTGAACCTATGCCCTTTGCAGTGGAAACGTGGAGTCTTAACCACTGGACCACCAGGAAAGCTCTCCAATAAATTTTTTATAGTGATAAATTTAAAATCTCTAAAACACTGCGATCCAAAATGTACTACCCCAAAATGATCCCATGTAAAAAATATTCTCTACTGTGGTTTAACAAAATTTGTATTAGAGAGGTACAATACCGTATATATGCACATATGAGATGCCGCCCTGCATGAGACGATTTCTATTTTCCAAGCCCCCAGGGAAGAAAGAGAAAATCATATAAAGCATATAAAAGACAGAAAGGAAACTCAACCCTTTCAATCTTTCTTTTCATCTTATTTACTCTCACTCCATAGTTTTCTCTCCCATCAATACAGGTATGTCACCTAACATTCTATCCAATCAAAATCTAACACACCCTTCCTTTTTGTTGTTGCTGTTTTACCTGAATACATTCTCCCTCAATTACTACTTCTTTTTCTCTCTGCACAGAAATCAAACTAGGGCAGCACTGCTACGTCTACTCAGTTACACTGCTTGATCTCTTTTAGGTTCTCTCTATACCCTCACAATTACTCTCCATAAAAACCGTTAGAAACGGCAAGACCATGAGCCTGTACGAAAGGAGGGAAGAATTAAGGGGCAATGTACTTCAAGACTGCTTTAAGATTTCTGTCCTTTGGAGGCTGGTGTGATCTACTATTTCCTGAGTGCTCTTTTGATAGAAATACTTTCTCACTCTCTCTTTTCCTCAATTTTGACTGCTAATTACTCTTATTAGGGTTTTTCTCAGGCCAGTCCTGTTGGGATCCCAGCACTACTGTGAAGGTTCAATTGTAGCAGGCTATAAATTGTAGCATGCTATCAATCAGGAATTACATGAAGAACAGCAGATACAAATCACTTTCCAACCCATATTACTGATTTATAGGCTCCAAATTGGCAAAGTCACTGCATCTGTTATGCAGATATATACGGTATTTAAGGGCACCCCCCAATGATAAAGATAACATTTTCAAATATAAGATTAATTTGGGCGTCAGGACCAATTACAGAGTCCATCCACAACAGAAGTATCATAATTTTTAAGTTACTTACACTTTCACCTTCAGACTTGGAGCCTTGTTCTTGTAAAGACTTCTGGAGGTCCTCAATCTGCTGCTGCAACTCTCGGATTCGCTCTTTGCTCAGCCTGTTATAAGATGGGTTACATGTGTTTATTTGTACTGAAAGTCAAAGCAGTTAAGGATTCGTGCATGTGTGCTAAATTGCTTCTATCGTGTCCAACTCTTCGTGACCCTATGGACTACAGTCTGCCAGGCTCCTCTGTCCATTGGGATTCTCCAGACAAGAAAACTGGAGAGGGCTGCCATGCTCCCCGACAGGTGATCTTCCCTACCTAGGGATCAATCCCACTTCTCCTGCATTGCAGGAGGATTCTTTATATGCTGAGCCTCCAGGGAAGCCAGGTGCATTTATGCAATTTAACTCAGAGAGTATGCATTTAATAGCAACAACCAAAGCTGAACAACTACCTGTGGCTAGATATAATATATGGTACAGTAAACTACTTTCAAGGAAATATTCTTTTAAAAAAGCTATTTTTATCCTAAAAGCATATATGCCCACATTTAAAAGTTTAAGGTACCTTAATGAGTCAGTGGAAAAAGCATAACATTTCTGCAGTGAACTCACTGGAATAAAAATTACAAAACTAGCTCAGTTTTCCTTCAGTTGTATTTTTAATGAATGGAAACTAGGTTTCTGTTTCTTGTTTCAGATTTCTTAGGGTATTGCAAGAAAAGGAAGGCCACTATTTTCCAACCATTTCTTCATAACATTAAAGAGACTGGCACTAGCAATGAGTGTAGCTTTTTAACTCGGCAAAATCTCATTCTTTATAACCCTGCTTAATCGTTACCTCTACTGAAGTTACCAGCAAGACAGTATCTGTCTTTCTCTTCATATATATGTATATGACAAAACATCCCCTACTCACTATAATACTACATATTTCCATTGTTATATATATAATAATTATATTCACATGTCTACCTTCCTATATCAAAAGCTAAAACTTAGCATCTCCAGTGCAGATACTGAATTATATAAATTAGCAATATTTAATGGTCTCTTCGGGTTTCTCTTGTGGCTCAGCTAGTAAAGAATCTGCCTGCAGTGCAGGAGACCTGGGTTCGATCCCTGGGTTGGGAAGATCCCCTTGAGTAGGGAAAGGCTATCCACTCCAGTATTCTGGCCTGGAGAATTCCATGGACTGTATAGCACATGGGGTCACAAAGAGTTGGACATGACTGAGTGAATTTCACTTTCAGTAGTCTCTTCAAGAAGCTAAAATGCTATTTTTCTTTTAGCTACAGTTGATATAATAGTACACATACAGGTTGACAGACAAGGTTCAAGCATCTAAAATCCCTAGTGATCTCGCAGATCCAATAAAGGTATGTCAAACAAATCCAAATATTTTTATTGCCAATATGCTATTTATAAGAGGCAGGATAGCAATAGTGGTAACAGCACAGACTCTGATGTCTGATTGACAGAAGGTTCAAAGGCAGGATCCAGAACTCACTAGCTGTGTGATTTGGGCAAGTTTCTTAACGTCCTTGAACCCTCAGTTTCCTTGTTCATAAAATGAGATTATCATAGTTACTACTTCATAGAGTTATTGTAAGAATTTCACGAGTTAATATCAGAAAGAGCTTAGAAGCACACTAGTCAGCACCACATGCTGGTGTTGCAGTATAGTCACTATGTCGTGTCTGGCTCTTCACGGCCCCATGAAATGTGGCCCTGCCAGGCTCCTCTGTTCGTGAGATTTCCCAGTCAAGAATACTGGAGTGGGTAGCCATTCCTTCTCCAAGAGATCTTCCTGACCCAAGGTTCGAATCCACATCTCCCACACTGGCAGGTGGGTTCTTTACTAGTGAGCCACCAGGAAAGCCCAAGCACCACCTAAACATAATGTTTAATGAATATATATAAATTGTAAGCACCTCACTGGTATCAAATAAGTACACCATTTGTTTTAAACACATTACCTGTAATCTTCATTACAACCTGCAAGTAGGTGCCATCTCCACTTTATATCTGGGATACTAAGTGTGAATTTAAGTAAATGCCCAGTTAAGTAAAGGTGGCATTCAAATTTGATTCCACAATCTATGTACCATCTGTGCACCGGACTCCAGTTGAAAACCAGACTGCCATTTATTCATTTGTTAAATTCTCTGTCATTTGTGAAGACAGATGAATGAAATTCAAGAACAAGCAAACTGCTTAACAAAGCCTGCTAAGGGAGAGATGGGTAGTGAGAGATGAAAAAAACAAAACCCGAAACTTGCACAAATCCTAATTATCTGAACTACAGTGACAGCTTCCGCCTTTGTGAGTCCCGACTTTGTGGCCAGGTAATTAAATGGCTACGACTGTCGACCAAGAAGGAGCATCAATCACCTCTGCTCGGTTTCCAGTTCATTCATCTTGCGGTGCTTCTGTTCCAGCTGCTCCTGAAGTTCCTCAATACGCTCATTCTCAGTACCTTCCTGCTGTAATCGAAGCATCTTATTTTCATGTTGCAGTCGAATGAACACCTCCCTGATGTTAAAAATCAAAACTTCTTTTTAAATTTTTTAAATATAAGTGTTAAAAAAATTCTTTAGCTTTTAAAAAAGAAAATTTCTATCTACTCAACAGCTGTCATTTTGAAATGTAACTAAAGCTTCTATAAGTTTTTCTTTTAAAAAAAATGTACACTCTAACACTATGTCTCAAAAAACAAATAGTAAATTTTTAAAAGTACAAGATTATAGATCAATAAATGTTTATTATGCAACTAAGATATAATGTGAATTATTTTTCTTTGATAATTTAGAAACTATTCACATTAAAGTAATATACAGCACATTCTTAAAAAACATGAAAAAGCAATAGATTTAAGAAATTACAATCTGCCTAAAATTTTTAAATATCCTTTTATGCTAATGACTGTCTTTAGAATTCTGTTTCTAGAAAACATTAAAGATATATATACATATTTTTAATGCAAATGATAGGAATGGTGTTAAATTAAAAATAATGCTCTACTACCTGCTGCCCTCCTAAATCCCATTACCCAAAAGCAACTAATTTCAATTAATCTCAATTTCTGTTCTGAATGCCAGCATGATAACTTTAAAAATATAGGCTCATAGGACTATTTTTAAATGATTAATATCACTGGATATTACTAACTAAAAAGTGCAAGTTAGTTCCCAGCCTGGCTTGTAAGGAACTCTATCTTAACAGCAAAAAACTGAACAAACTAAAAATCAACAACTTATAAAAACTATGCAAAATGAAAGAATTCAACCACAAAAGGCCACATATGGTATGATTCCACAAATATGAAATGTCTGTAAGAAGCAAATCCACAGAGATAAAGAGTAGATTACTGGTTACCTGGAGCTGGCATTGGAGGGGAGGCAGGAATGGGTATCTTTTGGGGAGGATGAAAATGTTCTAGAATTAGATAGCAATGATGGTTGCACAACTTGTGACTACTAAAACGTACCAGACTGCATATTTGTAAATGCATGAATTATATCTCAGTAATAAATAGAGAGGAGGATGTGAAGTAATTAAGAAGTAAAACTGTTGCCACAAAAAGGAAAAGAAGACCATAAAAATATCAGGTAAGTCAAATATCTAGAAGTAAACACAGCAATAAAATACCAAAATAACAGTTGGGTCAGGAGGAGAACCTCTAAAATGTGTATTTTAACTCTGGCTTACTCGTCCTGCAATTGACAGATCGTCTCCTACTTTGTTTCACTGTTGGGAATTTGAAAACTATGTATTTAAAAGGTTTTCAAGAGTTTAAGAAAGCAAATTCCTGTCCATTAAATAACTGTCATTTTACAGTGATATCAAAGAATTTAAGGATAGAAAAATAAGTTCTACACAATAAAGGCCATATTACAAAAAAACAGAATATGTTATTCAGCTAGTAAGTGAAATTTTATTTCTAGTAAATTTTTAAACTGCTATAGTAGCAATAACAATATGATTTAGAAAGTATAAGCAGATGAGGCAAAGTATTTTCAAGCTCTATGACTCATAAAGTGAAAAAATAAAGGCTTAGAAAATTATGAAAAGAATTCACATTTCTAATATTAAGTATGGGTTGTCAATTGATAAAAACAAATTTACCTATATTCCACTGGCATAATCTCAGCAGCAAGATTCTCATAACTTTTTGTAGCAGATGCATCTAAACAATATCACCAACAAAAAAATAGATTAACGTCTCAGTATCCACCATTAAAAAACCTTTTCTAAATGCAACAAAATCCACCTGCTTGGTTTAGGTGATCCTGTTGTACTTGTGAACATCGAAGCTCTTCATTTGTTTCTTTCAGAGTATCACGCTGTTCTATTAGTCTCTAAAAAAGAATTATTTATATAAGCAAAATATTTAATTCTGCCCCAAAGCATTGTACTTTATACTTAAGATAATTTATCTTAATATGTTAATCTGATAATTGTTCCCTATTTAATTTAAAATAATGTTTTAGTTTTAGTGCTAAGGGGTAATTTTCTCTTGCATAAATCACATAAATAACAAGACTTTATAAAACACAAAGCTTGTGATTTTCCCACTAGATAGCTTATCTTTGAACCAAATGAATGTAATTATACAACAGAGTACAAAAATGTAACTGTAGAGTAATAAAAGCGTATGGACTTTGGAGGCAAACAGAGTGTGGCTTGAATTCAGTTTTACTATTTCCAGTTGTATTATTTAAGGCAAGCTACTGACTCTTTGGCTTTAGATCTTTATCATCAAAATACAGATACTGATTCATAAGCTCCTAAAAGGTGTTCTGAGTAGTGAATGAGGAGAAGTTTGTCTAATATCTAGAATACAGTCTAGTGTGTAAGAGATGTGAGAGACTTGTTATTTCCTTCTATTACTATAAACAGCATATTGGAAGTATGAATCTGTGAAAAAACACTATCTCCAAGGGATAGTATGCTAGGACTTCATGTCATTAGCTATTTTATTTTACTGGACTGGATGAAGCACAAGCTGGAATCAAAACTGCCGGGAGAAATATCAGTAAACTCAGATATGCAGATAACACCACCCTTGTGGCAGAAAGCAAAGAGGAACTAAAGAGCCTCTTTGTAAAGGTGAAAGAAGAGAGTGAAAAAGCTGGTTTAAAACCCAACATTCAAAAAGAGAAGATTCTGGCATCCAGTCCCATCACTTCATGCAAACAGATGGGGAAACAGTGGAAAGAGTGTCAGACTTTATATTTTGGGGCTCCAAAATCACTGCAGATGGTGACTGCAGTCATGAAAGAAAAGATGCTTGCTCCTTGGAAGAAAAGCTATGACAAACCTAGACAGCATATTAAAGAACAGAGAAATTATTTTACTGACAAAGGTCCATATAGTCAAAGCTATGGTTTTTCCAGTAGTCATATATGGTTGTGAGAGTTGGACCATAAAGAAGGCTGAGCGCTGAAGAATTGATGCTTTTGAACTGCAGTGTTGGAGAAAATGCTTGAGAGTCCCTTGGACTGGAAGGAGATCCAACCAGTCCATCCTAAAGGAAATTAGGCTGGAATATTCACTGGAAAGACTGATGCTGAAGCTGAAGCTCCAATACTACGGCCACCTGATGTGAAGAACTGACTCACTGGAAAAGACCCTGTTCCTGAGAAATATTGAAGGCAGGAGGAGAAGGGGACAACAGAGGATGAAATGGTTGGATGACATCACCAACTCAATGGACATAAGTTTGAGCAAGCTCCAGAAATGGGTGACAGACAGGGAAGCCTGGTGTGCTCCAGCGCATGGGGTTGCAAAAGTTGTACTCGACCGAGCCACTGAACTGAAATTGTTTTATTTTACAGCTGACAGTCAATGACAAATTTCTTCTGAAAAAAAGGCTCAGGTTTAAACGATTTTTCCAGAACCTGAAAAGTAACATAAAATTGTATTTTAAATGTTGCTATGCTTCAAATCAATAAATAAAACCCTATAATGTCCATTATGTGGCTCAAATCAACTTAGCAGTAAATTGGTAACTGATTCCAAGGGTCCTTAGGCCAGTGGGTACAGATGTTCTAAGGATCTCTGAACACTGTAAATTATAACTACAGTCAGGCATCAGGACCCCTATAAATCTGTTCCTTCATAAATGCAACGTGAACACTTGCAATTTGTCAAAATCAACTTTTCAAAAAGTCTGAAGATTAACCAAAGGTTTGCCATGATCTGAGGTGCACTTATTAAAGAAAATGTGCTAAACCTGAGAACAGTGAGCTTTTTGTTCTTTTAACTATCCTGATTACTATCACCTTCTCCCCAACCATGGAGTAGCCTTGAGTAGCTTTGAAAAGCAGAGGTTACCACCACCTGGAGAGGCTGACTAGCTATGAAACTCTTCTTTAAAAGCTCCATGCTAGATATATTTTTTAAAAAAAGAAAAAGAAAACTATCACTATTTGGCCTGTCAAGCAGCACCTTGGAGAAGTCCCAATCATGCTCATCATTATTTGAGCTAATTTGGTGCTTGCTGTGCCAGAAAATACTCCTTAGGCATCTGTAAAAAAACAATCATCAGCAATTGCTTTCATTATAGCTGCTGATGGCATGATGCCAGTTAAGGCAAACAAGATTCTTGCCAAAAACTTACAAGGAAGAGCTGAGAAACAAGATATCCATAGAGGATGTTTAAAAGCCCCAACATATTCCTGGGGATCTAGGAGGTCAGCTATGTACAGAGCTGTGTGCATGCCCAGAAATAACCTGAGAGGACCCCAGTGTCTCAGCTCTGGATAAACTTGAAGCCCTGTGCAAACAGGAAATAAAGGCAAAGGCAGAGTTTTAAACTTCCTAAGAACTGAAGATGTTTTCCAAACTAAATACACATTGAGTCCTTTGGCAAAGATTGGGAGATCTACGGAAATAGCTGACAAATCATTAACTGATCTCAATGGTTACTGAGGAGAGAATGCAGTGGCTGCACATTACAAAGGAAAAAAAAAATTATAGAATTAGTCCAAAAGAGTCACTAAAAAACCACCAAAAACAAAAAACCCTGAGGTTCGGGGGAAATCTGATTTCCAGAGTTGAAACACATTATTATTTTAAAGGTCGTATTTTCAACAACAACAACAACAACAAAAAATGCAAAGAAATAGAGACATTCCTACACAGGGGGGAAAAAAATGAACAGTTGACAGAAAGAGTCAATGAGATCACACTAGTGGGTGGACATACTAGACAAAGACTTCAAGTGAACTAAGACCAAAAATGCAGGAACATTTTCTCAATGCATTTTATATCATATCACCTTGACACCAAAACCAGGCAATGATATCAAAAGAAAACTACCAACCAATATCTCTTATAATATAGACGGGAAAACACTCAACAAAATACTAGCCAACTGAATCAAGCAACATACAAAACTGATTATACCCTACGACTAAGTAGAATTAACCTTAAGAACACAAACTGGTTTAAGATTTTTAAAAATCAATGTAATACATGACATTAATACAGTAAAAGACAAGAACTATGTGTTATCCTACTAACCCAGGAATAGAAGTTGACAAAATCCAGAACCCGTTTAGGATAAAAACATGGAACAAACTAGGAATTAAAACTCTTTTAACCTGACAGAAGGCATCTACAAATAAAATCCACAACTAATAAGACCCATAATGGTGAAAGAATGAATGCCTTCTTCCTAATACTGGGAACAAGAGAAAGATACTCTCACCTTGCATTTCTTTCAACAAAGTACTGAAGGTTCTAGACAGGACAATTTAACAAGAAATAAAAGACATTCAGAATGTAAAAAAAGAAATAAAACTATCTGTATTTACAGATGTCCTGATTTTGTATATAAAAATCCTAAAGAATTCACTAAAAACTATTAGAAATACTAAGGGAATCCAACAAGGATGTAAATAAAATACAAGATCAATGTCAAAAAATAAATTGTATTTATATATGTATTGACAGAAAGAACAATCATGAACAGTTTTAAAAGGTACGAATCTTATGAAATGAAAACTACAAAACACTGTTGAAAGAAACTAAAGACCTAAATATATGGAAGGTTATGACATATTAATGGATCAGAAAACTTAATGATATTAAGGTGGCCAGGTTTCCAAACTAATCAACAGATTCAGGAAATTGCTATCAATATTTCAATCTGGCTATTTTGCAGGAACAATAATCTGACCCTTAGATTTGTATGAAATGCTAGAGACCCAGAATAACCAAAACAATAGCTTTCCAAAGAAAAAGTTGGAGAACTTATTTCAAACGAGTATACTTTCTAATTTCAACTTAATACAAAGCTTCAGTAATCATGACAGTGTGGTATTACCATAAAATTAGACATATATATTACCATAAAATTAGACAGTTAAAAATCTGGAAATAAACTCTAACATTTGTGGCCAAATGCTTTCTTACTTTAAAAAAATTAATAGGTTAAAAAAAAAAAACCTGAATAGAAAGTACAAAGTTCCCATATATTCCATCATCTCCCCCACCAACTCCCCAGTTTCTCTTATTATTAACATCTTGCATTAGTGTGGTTATTCTAAGAACAGATAAACCAAAAGTGATACACTATTATTAACTAAAGGACATAAGTCTACATTAGGGTACATGCTTTGTTTCATTTTTATGAGTTTTGACAAAGGTATAATATATCAATCATTACAGGACCATGTCAACTGATTTTTAACAAGAGTATCAAGAATATTCAGTGGGGGAAAGAACAGTCATGTCAACAAATGGTGCTGGGACAAATGAATATCTAAACACAAAGGAAGAAAGTTAGAAACCTATCTCACACCACATAAAAATGAATTCAATACTGATCACAGAGTCAATATAAGAGCTAAAAATAGAAAACAGAGGAATAAACCTTTATAACCTTAAGGTTACCCAATGGTGTCATAGAAACACCACCAAAAAAACACAAAAGAAAAAGTAGATAACTTTGTTTTCAACAAATAAAAAACTATTCTGCTGCAATACACACACATACACTATTTAAAAAGTGCAAAGATGACTCACAGAATGGGAGAAAATATTTGCAACCAGGTATCTGATAAGAAATTTGTATCTAGACTATATAAAGAACTCTAGAACTCAAAAATAAAAAAGCAAATAACAAATAAAATATGGTCTATGATGCTAAAGCTGAAACTCCAGTACTTTGGCCACCTCATGCGAAGAGTTGACTCATTGGAAAAGACTCTGATGCTGGGAGGGATTGGGGGCGGGAGGAGAAGGGGACGACCGAGGATGAGATGGCTGGATGGCATCATGGACTTGATGGACGTGAGTCTGAGTGAACTCTGGGAGATGGCGAGGGACAGGGAGGCCTGGCGTGCTGCGATTCATGGGGTCGCAAAGAGTCGGACACGACTGAGTGACTGAACTGAACTGAAAGAATCTGAAGAGGTATTTCTCAAAGAAATAAAATCAGAAATGGTCAATGAGTTCATGAAAAGATGTTCAACATCATTTGTCATTACGGAAATACAAATCAAAACCACAATGATATACTACTTCATACCTACTAGGATATACTTCATATCTACTAGGATAGCCAAAATTAAAATTCAGTATGATTTGACAAGAGTTGGGAGAGATTGGAATCTTTTACAAACTGCTAGTGAGAATGAAAAATGGTTCATCCACTTTAGAAAAGTCTAGTAATTCTTTAAGAAGTTAAACAGCTACCATATGACCCAGCAATACCATTCCTCAACACCTATTCAAGAAATGAAGACATGTGTCCACATAAAAACTTGTACATAAATGTTCATAGCCACATTATTCATTTAATAGGCAAAATGTGGAAACAACCGAATTGGAATTTGTTTCCACTGATGAACAGATAAATAAAATGTGGTATATCCATATAACAGATTACTCAATTCAGTTCAGTTCAGTCACTCAGTCGTGTCCGACTCTTTGTGACCCCATCGCAGCACATCAGGTCTCCCTATCCATCACCAATTTCAGCAGTTTACCCAAACTCATGTCCATCGAGTCAGTGATGTCATCCAGCCATCTCATCCTCTGTTGTTCCCTTCTCCTCCTGCCCCCAATCCCTCCCAGCATCAGAGTCTTTTTCAATGAGTCCACTCTTTGCATGAGGTGGCCAAAGTATTGGAGTTTCAGCTTCAGCATCAGTCCTTCCAATGAACACCCAAGACTGATCTCCTTTAGGATGGACTGGTTAGATCTCCTTGCAGTCCAAGGGACTCTCAAGAGTCTTCCCCAACACCACAGTTCAAAAGCATCAATTCTTCGACACTTAGCCTTCTTCACAGTCCAACTCTCACATCCATACATGACCACAGGAAAAACCATAGCCTTGACTAGACGGACCTTCGTTGGCAAAGCAATGTCTCTGCTTTTGAATATGCTGTCTAGGTTGGTTATAACTTTCCTTCCAAGGAGTAAGCGTCTTTTAATTTCATGGCTGCAATCACTATCTGCAGTGATTTTGGAGCCCCCCAAAATAAAGTCTGACAGATTACTACTCAGCAATAAAAATGAATGCAGTACTGATACATGTTACAACACTGATAAACCTTGAAAGTATCACACTAAATGATGGAACCCAGTCACAAAAGTCATAAAGTATATGGTTATAAATTCATAGACAGCAAGTAGATTAATGGTTGCTAAGGCTGGGGAAAAGAGAACCAGCTGCAGAATAACTGCTATCAGGCACAGGGTCTCTTTGGAATGATGACAGAATTCTAAAACAATGATGGTTTCCAGCTCTGAATACACTAAACACCATTGAACTATACCTTTTAAATAGGTGAAATTTATGATATGTAAATTATATCCTAATAAAGCTTTTAAAAATTGCGTCTATGGTCCTTGCTTTCAAGGAATTGGCAGTCTAGAGCTGGAACACATGCACTGAGACGTGACTTCATCTCATCATATCAAGAAAACTTACAAAACTGCATAAAGGATTTCTACAAGACTTTCTTTTACATCACTAATTTCAATATGGAGAAAGAAGAACTGGTTACATCACTTCCATTCTTAAAACATCAAGGATAACATTAAAACTAAAACAAGACATACATATTTCACATCAATTATATTTATGCTTACCTCTTTTTCCTTAAGTAAAGCTTCGTGTTTTTCTTCAAGCCGCTTCATTTCAAATGCTAGTGTGTCCGCCCTTTTGGATTCAGAGGAAAGTTTAACATGAAGATCCTGAACCTTTTANCTTAAAACATCAAGGATAACATTAAAACTAAAACAAGACATACATATTTCACATCAATTATATTTATGCTTACCTCTTTTTCCTTAAGTAAAGCTTCGTGTTTTTCTTCAAGCCGCTTCATTTCAAATGCTAGTGTGTCCGCCCTTTTGGATTCAGAGGAAAGTTTAACATGAAGATCCTGAACCTTTTATCAGAAACAAAAGTAGAAAATAAAGAGTATATAATATTGATAGCATTTCAGAGATCAATAAGTGAAAAACTGGAAATAAAATTTATAGTAAGATTACAGTCTAATTCTAAATATTCATGGAAATGGCATGTAAATAAAAAATTAAAATAAGTTTTAAAATACACAAATAATAATTTAGCAAAAAAAAATAAGTCTTCTACTGTTTCTCTAGGGTATATGATAAATAGCAAAAGAGACTATTTTAGGTTATAACCATTCTCTAGGTATTTATCCCTGGTTATCAGAAATGTTAATGGAACAATAAAATATCCCCAAAGTATACAAAAGCTCAGAAGCCAATAAAAATGCCACAAGGGAAGCCCAATAATACTGGAGTGGGTGATTTATCCCTTCTCCAGCAGATCTTCCTTACCCAGGAATCAAACCGAGGTCTCCTACACTGCAGACAGATTCTTTACTAACTAAGCTATCAGGGAAGTCCAAAAGACCTAGAAAACACAAACTCAATGATCAACTCTTGAATTAAAATTAGAGATAGAAGATACATGTGATAATAATAAGTACACAACTGACTACAAGTAGTGTTTATTCGGGGCTTCCTGGGTAGCTCAGCGGGTAAAGAATCCACCTGAAATGCAGGAGATCCCAGTTCTATTCCTGGGTCGGGAAGTTTCCCTGGAGAAGGAATAGACTACCCACACTCCAGTATTTTGGGGCTTCCCTGGTGGCTCAGATGGTAAATAATCCACCTGCAATGTGTGAGACGTGGGTTCTATTCCTGGGTTGGGAAGATCCACTGGAGGAGGGCAGAGCAACCCACTCTAGTATTTTTGCCTGGAGAATCCCAATGGACAGAGGAGCCTGGCGGGCTACACAGTCCATGGGATTGCAAAGAGTCGGACTGAGCAACTAAGCACAGCACAGCACAGTGCTTATTCCCTGCTACATCCTTCTTAGGGAGAGAAAAGTTACACTCTTTCAATTTCATTGATTAAAAAAATTTAGATATTTTCTTACCTGTCGCTTGTATGTTTCTAATTGTGTGCGTGCAGCATTTGCCTTCTTTAATTCCTCTTCTAAGCTGACTGTATTATGCATGTACATCATGTTTGTTTCCTGTAAAGTTTTCACCTGCTTGCGAAGGTCATTCAGATCTTGTAGCTTCTGACGATATATCTCAACGGTAGACTCCAGTTTATTTGCTTTATCAGAGGTAGCCCTACAATAACAAAGATTAAACATTACTGTAGAAAAACAAGTAAATGTATATAACAGTGTTATTCTGGCTGGAAAACGAGTTTTCCAAATGAACTATCAACTGGTTAAAAAAAAAAATGAGAGGGACAGAGAAAAAAAATCACTAACTTTGTGAGAAATCTGGAAATGGGCTCAGAAAGTTCAACCCTTCTGTTATAAAGTCATCAAAATAAAATGCTCGAAACTTGACACACTGTATTACCAAGCTATATATCACAACAATGTATAAAAAAAGAATGGTTTTGTAAATACAGCTGAACAATTCTGCGCTGCATTTTGATTTACAGGCCAGTTGTGCTCTGTGCATAAATCTAATGTAGTTTGTTCTAAGTATTTGATACATTCAGTAAGTTGACTGAGTTTATAATTTATTTGGCAAAGCACTTCCCTTTAGAGTTGTGCACACCTGACAAATGGGATGGAGAAAAAATAAACAGAATCACTTCAATATCACGTGAAGGTTAAAATTAATGCTTATAAAGATTTTGTTTTAAATGAACATTAAAAACTGTAAGAAATGGTTAATTTAGAAAAATTAACATAAAAAATCATTTAAACAGATTCTTTGCTTAACATTTCACAGCCAAAGCTCATTATAAACTCTGTACTGTCAAAGACAATAAGAGAACCTGGGATAATCTTGAAATAAATGCTAGGATTCTTATCTATATTTTATCAAATGTCAAAATATGGTTTGTGAGAATACATTTCTTACACAAAAATTTCACAAGATGTACTAGTAAGTACAAGAAGGTCAAATCAAATATATCTAAAAATAATTCAGCTTAATCAGAAATAAGAGAAAGGTTTATGGTTCTAATGTGAAAATCTGTCCTAACAGGAATCAAATATTATCCTAAAACTTCACATAACTATCAATAAACATAAAAGAAGTAAAGACTAGGAACTTGGATAAAAACTGATCAATACTTGATACACAGGTATAACTATAAGATTCCTTAATTAAAATATAGAATACCAAAATGAGAAGTGACATAATTATATTTAGACATGCCATACCTAAGAACATCTATTTCATCTTTCAGGGCTCTTGTTTCCTCAGCAAGACTAGTCAATTCATCATTCCTATGTTGAAATTCAATTAATTGCTTTTCAAGTTCTTCACAGTGAACACGGTAATCATCTTTTGCAGCTTCAAGCCTTGCATAAAGAAAACAAGTATTTATAATGTAATTTCCATTATTTGTTTTTTCACTGAGATATGAGCTTAGCAAAACTTACTTTTAAAATGTTTAATTCCACATTCAAAAAAAAGAAAAACTAAAGAAAGAAGCTACTTTCTAGTTCTTAGTTTTAAAACAATAGCTTAAAAAAAAGTTGGAGAACTCATACTTTCCAATTTTAAAAGTTACTATAGAGCTACAGTAATCATGATAGTGTCATACTACCATAAAGCTAGACATATGGATCAATGACAATTAGAAGTCCAAAAGTAAACTCTTAACATTTATGGTCAAATGAGGGAGTTCGTGTAAAAAAATAAATAAATACAAAAAAAATAAATCAAAAAAAAAATTTAATAGACTTTTTTTTTTTTTTTTTTCAGAAAAACTGAACAGAAAGTACCAAGTTCCTATATATTCTCTCATGGTTGTCTCATTCCCAGTCTCCCTTATTATTAACATCTTGCATTAGTGTGGTTACTTGTAAGAACTGATAAGCCAGTAATGCTCTGAATTTTCATTATCACTTTGAAACACTGAGTCTGGTTCTCTAGTTCAAACAGGAATTTTAATTTCGAAAGAAAAAGAGAAACCATATAGAGTTACCCAAAAATGTACACAGCATGTAAAGTGGTGAAATATGAACTCTATGTATAGTCTGTGATAAAGAATAAATACTTTGAACCCAAGAGCCACAACAAAAACTAAAATGACTATACAGTGATAAAAATATTTTAAAACTACTTGATCAGCTGACAATAATGCAGGAAAGAAAAACAAACACAAGAACAGATATGACAAATGAAAAATAGCAAATGATACACCCTAAGCACAACCATATCAAAAATTATGTAAAGGGCAAAAGGACTAAACACACCAATTAAAAAGGCAGAGACTATCAGACTGGATAAAAAAGCAAGGTTCAAATATATACTAGTTATAAGAAACATTTTAAATATCAAGACATAATAGGTTTAAAGTAAAAAGATGAAAAAAGTATCATGCAAATAATAAGCAAAGAAAACTAGGGTATTTATCTTAACATCAAAAAAATGGTTTAATACAAAAAGTATTACCAAAGGCATACATATTTCACAATTATAACAGGGTCAAGCCATCAGAAAGACCTATCAAAAAATTATATGTAACTAAAAACAAAATTTTAAAATAGATGAAGCAAAAACTGACAGAAACAGAGATCTACAAATCCATAATTATTGTCAAGAATGTTAACACCAGTCTCCCAATAAATGAAAGAACTAACCAAAAATGTTAAATACAGAAGAAATCTGAATAACCCTACTAATCAGCTTGATATAATAAATATTTGTGAAACATGTCAGTAAAAAAATACAGAATACACATCCTTTGCAAGTACACATGGAATATTCACTGCAATAAAACATGTGATGATCAATAGGTATCATAAAAAGAATGAAGTCTTATGGACTATATTCCCTAACCACAAATAAATTAAATTAGGAATCAGTCACAATGAGAGGTTTGGAGAAAAGCCTTAAACATTTGGAAATTTAAAAATACATTTCTAAATGATTCCTGAGTCAGAAAAGAAATCAGAGAGGAAATTAGAAGATATTTTGAACTGAATAATAACAGAAACGCAATCAAATTTTAGGGACACAGCTAAACCAGTGCTTAGAGAGAAATGTACAGTTTTAAAGGCTTATAATAGAAATAAAGAAATGCTTAAAATCAATCATCTAACTTTAGGAGGCTAGAAAAAGAAGAGCAAATCATATCCAAAGTAAGTAAAAGGAAAGGAATAAAGAACAGAGATCTAAAACTCAAACTATGGGAAACTAATAAAAGCTGTTCAATTAATAAAGGGTATAAGATTAATAAAATTGATGAACCTCAAGCAAGGGTGACCAAGAAAAATGAAAGAAAACACAAATTACCAACATCAAGAATGAAAAAGGAAACTCTATTACAGCTCCTATAATCATTAAAGGGACCATAAATAGAATATTATGAAAAACTTCATGCCAATAAATTAAACAACTTAAATAAATATATACCTTGAAAAAGACAATTTAGGAAATTGACATAATATGAAACAAAATCTGAAAAGCCTATGAACCATTAAATAAATTACATGTGTCATTAAAAGCCCTTTCACAAGAAAACCAGATCCAATTGTTTTACTGATTAGTTCTATCAAATATTGAAGGAAGAAATAATGTCATTCTTACATAAACTCTTTCAGAAAATAGAGGAGGAGAGAGTATTTCCCAATTATTCTATGAGACTAGCAGAACAAAACCTGAAAGACATTACAAGAGAAAAAAGTTATAGACCAGTATCTATTATAAAGACAAGACACAAAGATACTTTCAAAATATCAACAAATCAGATTGAGTCATATGTGTATAAGATAAGAAAATATGACCAAGGTGGTTTTTCTCTGGAACACACATTCTTTTAACATTCAAAAATTAATCGCATTAAAAGAATAAAAAAAGAAAAACCAACCATCTTTTTTCAAGATGCACAGAAGTCCTAAGACAAAAATCAACACTGATAAATGATAAAAACTCTTAGCAAGGCAGAAATAAAGGAGAACTCTTTCAATCTGATAAAAAGCCAATTTAAAAACTCTACAGCAGGCTTCCCTCGTGGCTCAGTGGTTAAGAATCTGCCTGCCAATGCAGGGGACACAAGTTTGATTCCTGGTCCAGGAAGATTCTACATGCAGCAGAGCCAACTAAGCCCATGTGCCACGACTGTTGGGCCTGTGCTCCAGAGACCACGTGCTGCAGCTACTGATCCGTGCGCCTGGATCCTGTGCTCCGAAATAAGACACTGCAATGAGAAGCTGGCACACAACTAGAGCATATCCGCCACTCTCTACAACTACCACAGCTAGAGAGTACTGCCGATTCTCCACAACTAGAGAAAGCCCACACGATAACAAAGACCCAGCACAGCCAGACATAAACAAATAAATATAAAAAAAACTATTTAGCTAGCTTCATACTTGACAGTACTTAATTGGACATTTTCTCCCTAAGACTCAGAACACAGCAAGATGTGTGCTCCCATTCAAAGCAAGGAAAATAAAGACAAGGCAGAAATAATACAAGGAAGAGGTAAAGGTCTGTTAATATATGACTGCAGATTCTTTAGGATTTTTTACCAAAACAAACTACTAGAATCAGTAAGTGAATTAAGAAACTTTGCAGGGCTTCCCCGGTGGCCCAGTGGTTAGGACTTTGCACTTCCACTGCAGGAGCACGGGCTGGACTCTGGTCAGAGAACCAAGATCCTGCAGGCTGAGCAGTGTGGCCAAAAAATAAGAGTAGATGAAGTTGTTTGAACAAAAAAAAAGAGGAAACTGCAAAACATCCAAGTTTTCAAATGCAAGACTTTAAGATTCAAGATATAAAAGTTTCAACATATAAAAATCAACTGTGTATCTATATATTAGCAGCAACTTTTCAGAATAATTTTTGTAACTGTGTTTGTAATAGCAAAAAATTAAATATTTGAGAATGAAATGAACAGAAGAAACACACAACACTATGCTGGAAACAATACAACATTGCTAGAGAACTTAAAGACACATAGACAAAGATACTAAATTCATAAAACAGAAACTCTCAATATGGTTAAGGTATCAATCGTATACAACTTAAGTCATAATCACAAAAGGTTTTTAAGAGAAACTGACCAAAAAAAGCAAAAAGACAAAAGAGTCAAAAACATATTTTGAGAAGAAAGAGTTGGAATATTCACACTACCTGATTTTAAGCAACTTACTCTAGAGCTATAGTAGTCAAGATCAAGTCTTATGGGCTAAAGACAGACAAATTCATCAGTACGAAGGAACTGAATACAGAAAATCACCCAAATTTTATGGCTATATCATTTTTCACAAAGGTGCCAAAGCAATGTGATGGAGTAAAATAAAAATCTTTTCACCTGATGATACTGAAACAACTGGATATGCATAAGGGAAATAAAAGTAAAGTCTGACATCCACATGTTACACTATTTTCAGAAAAGTCAATTCAAGATGGATCACAGACCTAACTGAAAAATAAAACTATAAAGGTTCTAGAAGGAAATAATAGAGTATTTTCATGACTAGGGAGTAGACAGATTTCTTGGACAGTACATAAAAAGCACTAATCTAAAAAATACTGATAATTCAGATTTCATCTAAGAACTTTAATTCCTGATAGATAACATTTGAAAATGAAGTGGCGAGCTACAGAAGAGATGAAATATTATTACATGCATATCTGACAAAGATTCTATAACCAGAATGAATATTTTTTAAACTCTTACAACTCGGTAATAAAGACAAACAACCCAATGTAAAAATAGGCTAACAGTGTAGAGAGACAATTCACATAGTAAAATATAGTGCAAATAAGCACATGAAAAGGTGCTTACCACCATTATCATTAGTTATCAGGAAAATGCATATTAAAGCCACAATTCAACACTCTTAACCCATTCCCTGGAATAACTAAAATGAAGAAGACTGATAAGGCCAACTTACGTTATATAGGCAGAGTAACTAGATTAACGAGCAGCAAGCACTGCTGGTGGGAATGTAAAACAATATGACCACTTTGGGAAATGGTTTGCTGGTATCTTTTAAATATAACACAAACAAAATGTGTCACTCAGCAATGCCACGCTACGTAATTGCCAATGAGAAATGAAAATAATATGTTCACAAAAGTTTTATATTCCAATGTTCATATCCATTTTATTTATATTAGCCAAAATCTGGAAACTCAAATGTCCATCTAAAGGAAAATGAATAAGCAAAATGTGTTACAATGTGCAATAATTCCATTTAGCAGAATACTACTCAGCAATAAAAAAAAAAATGAACTGATATATTCAGCAACATCGGTAGATTTCACAAATATGCTGAGCAAAAGAAGCCAGTCACCAAAGAATTCATATTACAATTTCTAAGAAGTTCTAGATCAGAGAAAACATATCTATACCGGAAAATAATCGGAAGAGCCTCTGGGACATAGGGGTTATCTGGGAAGGGACATAGGGGAACTTTCTGTAGTGACAGAAATGATTTATCAAATGATAAACATGTGAGTTACACAAATGTATGTTTTTAATAAAAGATACCAAACAGTGCTATTCACTCAACTCGCAGTATGTAAATGTTATCTTAAAAAAAGAACTGTAAACATACTGAAGTGTAGCATTAGTTTGCACTGTGGCATTACCTTTTTATAGAAGGCATGGATTAGCAATTCTTACTTCAAATGTGTTTTGGGATTGAGTAAATGAATAAATCTGCTGAGGAAAATGGAAGTCAGGTTTCTCAGTGTTGGAGAAGGGCGTTACAATATGAAAATGCAGAAAATCAGAATGCACCCTGAAGTCACTGGACTGAAATGGAAGATGATAATATGAATTCACTGTTCATAATTGTAGCTATGAAAATAAACAGATATATGCATAGACACATGTGTGCAAACATGGACTGGTATGAACCTGTAAAAGTGTATTTCCTAGCTCTGTACACCAAGGTGGCCCAGAAGCAATGACAGAAAAATTCATCTAGACCATCCTTGGAAGAAAAGCCATGATCAACTCGGACAGCATACTAAAAAGCAGAGACGTTACTTTGCCAACAAAGGTCCATCTAGTCAAGGCTATTCTTTTTCCAGTAGTCATGTATGGATGTGAGAGTTGGACTATAAAGAAAGCTGAGCACCAAAGAATTGACGCTTTTGAACTGTGGTGTTGGAGAAGACTCTTGAGAGTTCCTTGGACTGCCAGGAGATCCAGTCCATCCTGAAGGAAATCTGTCCTGAATATTCACTGGAAGGACTGATACTGAAGCTGAAACTCCAATATTTTGGCCAACTAATGTGAAGAACTGACTCACTGGGAAAGACTGAAGGCAGGAGGAGAGGGGGATGACAGAGGATGAGATGGTTGGATAGCATCACTGACTCGATGGACATGAGTTCGGGAGAGCTCCGGGAGTTGGTTATGGACAGGGAAGCCTGACATGCTGCAGTCGGTCGGGTCGCAAAGAGACAGACACAGGCTGAGTGACTGAACCGAACTGAGACCATAGACCTTTGTTTTTAGTGGTGAATAAATCTAGACAGAAAAATTAATCTAGACCATAGATCTCGCTTTTTAGTGGAGAACCACTAAAAGGAATCAGGACTTCTTGGAGAAATGGTTGATTCTAGAGTTGAGGAATAACAATTAGAGTCTGGAACATTTTGTTGTGCCAGAAAGAAGAAAATACTCAAAAAAGGATAGCAACATATTGTAAAGACACATGGCTAATTGAAAGGCTTCTCGGTGGTCAAATCTCGGACAATTTAAACATAAAAATAAATGACGATAGTAATGGAATTATAGTCCATTGAGTAAGAATCCACTTCTAAATGCAAAGCATGATCCTGGATTAGATTCTGAAACAAGTTTTTTCTTGTTTTATCCTTAAGTTTTAAGGATACTGAAATAGCTGATAGAATTTGCATATGATCTGTAGATTAGATACTGATTTGTTTCAAAGACCAATTCACTAATTTTGATTACTATGCTGTGGTTTATAAGAGAATATCTTTGTTCTTAGGAAATACACACTGAAGTACATAGGGGTAAAGCAGTATGTCTCCAGTTTACTCTCAAATGGTTCAAAAAACAAAACATATATACACATGTGACTAAGAGACTGCTAAAGCAAATGAACAGAACTGTAAAACAAATGTCGAATATGAATGAGAAATACACAGAAGCTCCCTATCCTATCCTTGCAACTTTTTTCAGTAAGTTTGAAATCATACCAAAATAAAGTAACAAAAAAACACATATGGTACAACTGGAGCACCTATTCACCAGGGCCTTACACTGCAGGGCTCAGGGGTAAGCACATAAAAAGATAATGTTCACCTAAGGTTAGATGTACACTTTTTTTTCCAAAAGAATATAAGAGTTGATATGAAAAGCATCCTTTCAGCTTGAGATTTATATATTTCTTCCAATTATCAAGTTTCCTCTCCTATGCAAAAATTTCTCTTCTCCCCAGGTTTCAGCAATCATTCTTTTAAATTCCTCGTGGACTTGCCTATGGCCTTTGTTTGGCCCTCATCACACATTATTTTGAATTGTCTTGCTTTTTATATATGTATCCCACTTGCTTAACTGGATTGTTAGCCCTACGAGAATAGGAACCACTTATACTAGACAATATTTTCATCCACTTGGTATTCTAAACATGCATTGTAATGCTTAATCATCAGTTGTTGCTATTATGATTTTTAGCTACTAGTTTAATAAAACTGTATAGAATGATTTCTACTAAAAATTCTACCTGAAGTTTTCTTCCTGTAATTGTTCTAGTTGCAACTGTGCATGAAAATATTTCTTTGCAACCATTGTATTTGGATCATCAAAAGATCCATCCAACTGGTCAAGTTTTTCATTCATCATCTCATTCTCAGAAACTAGTGAATTCTTTTCATCTTGAAGTGCTGTCACCTAAAAAACAAAAACACAAACATAAGCATCAGTAGCAAGTTAAGAGTAGAGTGGAGATCTAGATTCTAAATCTGACTAAGCCACTAACCAGCCTGGCCAATCAGGCTAGATAAATTCTTAAGGATCCTTCTAGCTCTGGAATTCTGGGTCTAGGAGGTTTGGATCAGAAGAAATAAAATTAATTTTAGTAATACAGAGAAAAGAGAGTTAATACATATAAAGCTGAATATCTTCCAAACTTCATGTTTGCTTTAGGTCAGAGAAGAAACTGTTTCTAAGTCTCTAAAAATTTTATGTACCTACGTACTTCAAAAAAATAATTTGTTTCCCTTTTAAGTATAAATGTATTTTCAGGATGCTGTTACCTAGTAAATTGAGGTACAAACAAATATGCACAAAATAACCATTTTAGGTTCATAGTAGAAAATTATCAGATTCACACGTATCTTCAGGGAATAATTTGGTTAGTGAATCAGCAGCAAAAAACTGAACCCAATTGCACACTGAAACTATTTGTTTAAGATTTAATGGATATAAACATGTAACTTTAGAACAACATCAATACCAGTACTTGATACATTTTTAATTCTACTTACACATTTATGTTAACAAGCATTATTTGCTCCCTTAGTTCTACTTCTTTCTCACTTAAAAATATCTTTAAACATTTAGAGATAAGGCTGCAACCCTTTATAAGACATGCTTCCTGAGTAACTGTTGGTAAAACATCTGCCTGCAATGCGAGAGACCTGGGTTCAATTCCTGGGTCAGGAAGATCCCCTGGAGAAGGAAATGGCAACCCACTCCAGTATTATTGCCTGGAGAATTCCAGACAGAGGAGCCTGGTGGGCTACAGTTTGTGGGATTGCAAGAGTTGGACATGACTTAGCACTATCTTTCTTTCTTATCTTTCTTTTATAAGACCAGACATCTACATGGGATTTTACTAAGATTAGTTTGAAAAAGACTGTCTTATCATAACTTACAATACATTGTAAGTTTTGGGCTTCCCTAGTGGCTCAGCTGGTAAAGAATCTGCCTGCAATGAGGGAGACCTTGGTTCGATCCCTGCAATGGGAAGATCCCCTGGAGAAGGGCATGGCTACCCACTCCAGTATTCTGGCCTGGAGAATTCCATGGACGTATAGTCAGTCCATGGTGTCACACAGTCAGTCCATGGGGTCACAAAGAGTCAGACACGACTGAGCAACTTTCACTTTCACAACATATTACTGCACAAGTTTGCTCTTTATAGTTTCAAAAGGTGTAATCAATGCAGTCTAGTTACATGAATGGGACTACATATTGACACACCGAGCTAATAACAGCAAATTAAAATGAAGTTATAGGGACTTCCCTGGTGGTCTGTGGTTAAGAATCACTTGTGAATGCAGAGGTCATGGGTTTGATTCCTCATCCAGGAAGATTCCACATGACACAGGGCACCTAAGCCCAAGAACCACAATTACTGAGCCTGTGCTCCACAACAAGAGAAGCTGCCACAATGAGAAGCCCTCTCACTGCAACACAAAGTAGCTCTTGATCACCAGAACAAGCAAAAGCCCATGCACAGTAACAAAGACCTAGAGCAGCCAAAAATAAATAAACATATAAATAAATCTTTTTTTAAAAATCAAGTCATATTATATAGTCTTAAACACAGTGTAGGCAAGTTACAAATGCTGTCCTCCAAATGAGTAACACAAAGTCTGAAAAACCATTCCCAGACAAAGAGGAAACAGTTTTTCTTCCTAGATACAATGCATCCATCCATTCTTGTCATATAAGCAGTTTAGCAACTATTATCTGTCATGTAATACAATCCTGTTATTGGGATACAAAAAACAATGGAGGCTGTACCCTTTAAGATCCCTACAGAAGAAATGTACACAATTACAGGACAGAAAATGTGGTGCTTTGATGAAATTATGCTATTGGGGGCATGAAAAAAGAATATCTCTTATTAGCTTGAGGGTAGGGGCTGTTGCAAGACTGGTAGAGTAGAAACAATACCTTGTCTTCAAACTGGATAAGAATCCCCTGAAGAAGGGAGAAGAGCAAGGGCAAACTTAGCTTTCAATATCTAGTGGGTAACCAACCCTGTTCCTAACCATGTATTTCACTTAGTGGTTCCAGAGCCACCCCAGATGAGTGGCTTAGAATGTCCAGAGGTGGTTCTAGGTATCTATTAACAAGATGCCATGGTGATAGTTTGTTTAGGTTCACTCTGTACCTGCCTCTGTCCCTTTCTGTTTCTCTAGTTTTTCTGTCTCTCTCTGAGCTACTTAAAAGAAAGTTCAAAAAGCTAAAAAAAAAAATAATGCTCTTTTCTCACATCACTCAGATTTAATATTTTTATCATATTAGCTTATTTAAAACCTTAAAACATAAATTTCTATAGCTGGAGTCCTGTTTCACACATAATTTTCAGACATCTTTAGGTTTGAAGATCACTGCCTCACTATTTGCAACACAATGCTGGGTAGGAGTATGTTTCTCTCTAACATACTGTAAGCAAGAATAACCAGCCTCTGTTACTGCAGTAAGTGAAAGAGAGCTACACCCCACCCCAGTACTCTTGCCTGGAAAATCCAATGGACGGAGTAGCCTGGTGGGCTGCAGTCCATGGGGTCGCTAACAGTCGGGCAGACTGAGCGACTTCACTTTCACTTTTCTCTTTCATGCATTGGAGAAGGAAATGGCGACCCACTCCAGTGTTCTTGCCTGGAGAATCCCAGGGATGGGGGAGCCTGGTGGGCTGCCATCTATGGGGTCACACAGAGTCGGACACGACTGAAGTGACTTAGCAGCAGCAGATAGCTGTTAGGATTAATGGTTGAGTAAGGCAGAGGAAAGAGCTGTTGATAAACTCATCCTAACTTGCCCAAAGGCCCCATAATCATTGGACAAAAACAGTAAGATTACATGAGTTTCTCAAACCTTACATCAAATTCTCAGGTGGGTTTTTTCTTTCCTTTTTAAAGTACACATAATCAGGCTTCCTCCTGACTTAGTGAGTCAGAATTTCAGTTGTTCCAGAGTCTGTAACCTCTGCACAGAATGCACATAGGTCTTTATTTAAATGGGTTATGCTTCACCACCAGATCTTTCACTATAGAGTTCTTGCATTTTTTATTCTGATTAAAACATGTTTGCTAACTGGACTGTGTGAACAAGCAGTTTTTTCCCCAGAAGGGCTCATGAATTTGCATATGTGCTCTTCTTCAGTTAATGCAGTTAATGCTTCTTCAGTTAATGCTCTTCCCTGCCTCAGCATTTTGGGGCTATAGCTCCTCCATTTTCTGGCATCAAAGTTGTACGGGAGCCTGATTTTCTTATCTTTGTCGGTGATTTGGCTTTTCTACCTGTGTTACAGAGTCGTTTTGCCTTTATTTCTGAAATCTGAGAGCTTAACTAGGATGAGGTTTGATGTTAATTATTCACTGACTTGTTTCTAGCTGAAATTTCCTTTTAAATCTCACTTCACTGTCCTACCACCTAGTCTACTCTACTGAAGTGTTCTTATGAAACTGTAATACTACATAAAGCAAAAGCTCTCTAAGCTTGTGCCTGCGTGCTAAGTCGCTTCAGTCATGTCCAACTCTTTGCGACCCTATAGACTGCAGCCTGCCAAGCTCCTCTGTCCATTGGATTCCCCATGCAAGAATACCGGAATAGGTTGCCATGTCCTTCTGCAGGGGAACTTCCTGACCCAGGGATCAAACCCGTGTCTCCTGTGTCTCCTGCGCTGGCAGGCAGATTCTTTACCACTATGCCACCCGGGTAGCCCTCTTTAAACTCGGTTACTATCTTTTACATACACTTACCTATTTCTGGTTTTAGTTTGTAATGTTCACACAGATGTCACGCTTTTATTCTTTTCACCTAGTTCATGTTTTGCTGCCAGTCAAGAGACCCTATTTGTCTTGGCAATGTTGACGACTTCTTGGACACGCTCTCCAATGTACCCCATGGCCCAGTACGCTTTCCCCTCTAAGTTATAGCTGAGACTGTTTTTTTCTCCACTACTCAATACAGCCTTGTGAATGGTGAGGGAAGGCAGTAGTTGTGGGAGTGGGGAAGAGCAGCTGAGCCAGTGGGCAATCTTTCTTAATAACACATGGGCTAGGCTATCATTTCTGAGGTTTAAGTACCTCATACAAGGACGGTGAGAATGGTATTCCATTTCCGTGGACAAATTCCTTTGGGCATCAGTGCTGCCCCAACTCAGTGTATGGCCCTATACCCTTTGTTCCTATCAGAAAGAGTCAGGCCCTTAGTTTCTTCTTGGCCATTATTTCCACTCATATCTAGAGCAAATAAAATGAAGCACTCAAAGAGTGAATTTCCTTCTGATTGAGATTACTGGGAGAAGTCACGAGATTTTTGTTGACTCCCCAGCAAGAGCAAGGAATGAAGAAAGAACAGCAGGTTCCCGCTCTGCAGCACCTCTGTAAATATCATATGCCTGTTTCCTTCCTTGATCACCAAGCTTTTTAATTTAACTTTATTAGGTTAAGCCCTTTTGCTTATCTGCCCTTGGTGAATTTCTTTGCCACCTATTTTTCTTTTTTGGTTCATTTGGTTGGCTATTAAAAAAATTCCCCCCAATTAAATATCACTCTCCAGTTTTGTTGTTCAGTTGCCCACTCACGTCTGACTCTGTGACACCATGGACTGCAGCACACCAGGCCTCCCTGTCCCTCACCATCTCCCAAAGTCTGCCCAAGTTCATGTCCAATCCAAGTTCATGCATCAGTGATGCCATTCGGCCATCTCATCCTCTGATGCCCTCTTCTCCTGCCCTCAATCTTTCCCAGCATCTGAGACTTTTCCAATGAGGTAGTTATTTCCATCAGATGACCAAAGTACTGGAGCTTCAGCATCAGCCCTTCCAATGAATATTCATGGTTGATTTCCCTTACGATTGACTGGTTTGATCTCCTTGCTATTAATTGGACTTCCAGGAGTCTTCTCCAGCACCACAGTTCGAAGGCATTAATTCTTTGGTGCTCTGCCTTCTTTACGGTCCAGCTCTCATGACTGTATGTGACCACTGGGAAGACCATAGCCTTGATTATATGGACTCTTCTCAGCAGAGAAACGTCTCTGCTTTTCAACACACTGTCTAGGATTGTCATAGCTTTCCTGCCAAGAGGCTATCATCTTCTGATTTCTCATCCACAGCGATTTTAGAGCCCAAGATGAAGAAATCTGTCACTGTTTCCACCTTTTTCCCTTCTATTTGCCATGAAGTAATGTGACCTACTGTCTGGTTCGGTTCAGTTCAGTCGCTCAGTCGTGTCTGACTCTTTGCGACCCCATGAATCACAGCACGCCAGGCCTCCCTGTCCATCACCAACTCCCGGAGTTCACTCAGACTCATATCCATCGAGTCAGTGATGCCATTCAGCTATCTCATCCTCTGTCGTCCCCTTCTCCTCCTGCTCCCAATCCCTCCCAGCATCAGAGTCTTTTCCAATGAGTCAACTCTTCACATGAGGTGGCCAAAGTACTGGAGTTTCAGCTTTAGCATCATTCCTTCCAAAGAAATCCCAGGGTTGATCTCCTTCAGAATGGACTGGTTGGATCTCCTTGCAGTCCAAGGGACTCTCAAGAGTCTTCTNACAGTGAATGGCTAATACTATCTGAGGGCTTACTATATGCCCAGCACTAAGTCAAGTATATTTATATAAATTGACTAATTGAAACCTCACAGTATCCCCAGAATGTAGGTCCTGAAGGTGTTTTATCATTAGCATTTTATAGATGAGGAAAACAAGACTTAGTAAGAGGCAGAGGCTGGAACCTGAGTGAGTACATCTGGCTGTAGAAGTTATGCTTATGGCAACAGGATGTTTTAAAGTGAATACTGGCATCATGTATGTTAGAGCAACATGTTAAGAACATCCAACTTCTAGAGCTTACACTTCATAAGAACCTTGGAAATTAGCAATGGATTTTATTGTCAGCTTGATTGTATTTAGGGTTTTTTAATTTTGAAACTAGGTAAAGCCATCAAATGAATCTGATTCTTTTGCCTTGCTAAAGAGTGGGTTAAGTGATTTTTCTGAGGTTGCTTATTTTCTGACCCTTAATAGACTATAAGAACCTACTTGAAACCCTAAAGGAACTTGTGTAAAGCATACATGTTCCCATGTCCGCTTATTGAATCAGTTTATGCTTAATGGACCCAGGAATTTATATTTTTAACAAAGCCCCTTGTTGATTATTACACAGATACCTCATATTGACATACATGTTCATTTGAAAACCATTGTATTTAAACCTTTATCACACATCTAAATACTAATTCATTTTAATCTAATATATTATTATTAATTTATAATGTTTCAAAATAAAGGTACAGAGCAGCACAAAATCTTCCATAGAAAAAATTACTTTAAAAGAAAAATTCATTGGTACTGGTTCCACAATTTTATTTTTGTTTTACAATCTCAGTGAGAAAGATAAGTGAGGTAGTTACTTCATCAACTATTGCTTTTTGAAATATAGTTTATAATGCTGTGTTAGTTTCAAGCGTGCAGCAAAGCGATTCAGTTATATATGTGGATGTATTTAATTTTTCAGCGTCTCTTCCATTGTAGGTGGTTGCAAGATACTGAATATAGTTTCCTGGGCTATACAGCATGTCCTTGTTTACGTGTTTTATATATAGTAGTGTATATATGTTAATCTCAAACTCCTAATTCCTGCCCTCCNGTGTATGTATATACTTTTTCAGCGTCTCTTCCATTGTAGGTGATTGCAAGATACTGAATATAGTTTCCTGGGCTATACAGCATGTCCTTGTTTACGTGTTTTATATATAGTAGTGTATATATGTTAATCTCAAACTCCTAATTCCTGCCCTCCCACTATTCCCTTTGGTAAACATAAGTTTATTTTTCTGTGTCTGTATCAAATTTGTAAAGTAAGGAAAAAAATAGTATTTTCAAAGTGTGCCTAAAAGAATAGGGGCACAGGAGGTTTTTTACAGGGGATAGCATTCTTACAAATGAGATGTATGGATAAATAAAATAAGAATCAAGTGAGAAATCATAGTTTCCAGAGACTCATGTTAGGGAAAGGAGGTTGACTACAAAAGGACACAAGGGAACTTTTTGCATTAATGGAAATGCTGTGTATCTGTATCCTGATTAGTTATGGTTATATGACTAAATATAATTGTCAAAACTTATTGAACAACAGATCTAAAAAATTACTCTTACTATATGTAAATTATATTCCTATAAATTTGAAATTGTTTTTTAAAAAAGTAAACTTGGAGATTCTGGGAGTGATTATTTTTTCAGATTATCAGTTGCATCTTGAAATTCTTGGGTGAATTCTCATTCTTTAAAAGCTAACATTTTTCTATTAATGTGTGGTGATTAAGGTAACATTAAATAACATCATGATAATTCCTTTTTCTTTAATATTTCTCATCAAAGTTCTCTCATTTTTTTTTTGTAGGGTCCACATATAGCTTCAGTTACATTAGCTGCTTATGAGTGCAATTCAGTTAATTTCCCTGAACCACCTTATCCTGATCAGATTATTTGCCCAGATGAAGAGGGCACTGAAGGAACCATTTCTTTATGGAGCATCATCTCAAAAGTTAGGATTGAGGCCTGCATGTGGGTAAGATGTCCATTTTCATGCTTACCTAAAATTAACCTCACTGTCTTGATTTTTTGTACTTTGTTGAAATTGAATCCAAACATATACCAAGTCAGTAAATAATTAATTCGTAAAGTCACCAACTATCTAACTTCCATGGAAAAGAAATCTCTAGAGCTTCTCTTTGTGAATAACATGCATAAGGAAGGCAGGAATCTATAGGTACCACCAAGTATCGATGCCAAGGACTCAATAGAAGGAAAAGGAATATAAATGATGCAAATATATTACTTTGTAAAGTTTTACTGATGTTTATAAAATTTGATAAACATGTTGGTTATATATCAATCCAAATTTGGTAAGTATTATATGTCTCTCTCTTAGATTTAAATACTCTGTGTTTAGTTTTAGAAGATTCATTTCATTTTCTGAGTTGTTGTAATACTAAAGTAAAATCAGACCTTTCTTAATAAACTAAGCTTTACTGTATTTGAGATGAGATCAAACTATATGATGATTTTACTTTCAGTAATATCAATTATTCTTTTTATGGCTTGGTTAGCATATTTGGGGAAATTTTGAACTATGCGATCAATAATAAATGTATTTTAATCTGTATATCCACACAAAGCATTTTTTATATGCCTAAATTCATGCAGGTGTCTGTCACTGAGGAATAGTTCAGTTGCTAAAGACTTCCTATTACCATTTGAATTATTTTTTAATTTATTATTTGGAATTATTAAGTTTTATGTTCCCTATAATTTTTTCCCTCAACATTTTCTTACAAAATAGAAAATGAGAAACACATCTCTTAAATGTTTTAGTTAAAGTAAAGATGAATACAATGCCCACAGGAGAGGCAGTTTTGAAACATTCAAATGTTAGAGGTTATGTTGTGCTTTAAAAGAATTAAAAGGGAAATGCCATATATTGAATTTGTTGAATATGAAAAACAGGAAAAATTGTCGTATTTCCTGTTACTGTCTTAAAAATACTGGAAACAAATTCATTGTACTAGATGCATATGTTTTATAAATTTCATCACATTACTCCTTTGATGAAAAGCTGTTAATAAAATAGCTAGTTACTTGGAACATGTTAGAAAGGGTATATATAAATAAACCTCAGTTTTCTGTTTTTCTTTTGTTCTTTCAAAATGACTTACGTGGCTCAATTAATACTAATGCCAACAAAGAAATTTTCATCCCAGCTGGCAGTGATAACTGCCTCTTCCAAATTCCCATGGTGCATATTATCTGAAGCGCTTATTTGGCCTGGCTCCATGCATGCCTCAAATTATTTAAATTGGCTGGTGTACTGGCTTACTTCCCCAAATAAATTTTTAGCTTTTCAAAAAAATTCAGACTGTACCTTAAATTAAATGTATTACCCTCACAGCAGTCAGCTGTGCTTTTAGGCTTTGCTTTTAGTATTACAAGAATGTCAAAAAACGCTGATTAATTGTCTGAGTGTTTGTTTGTTCTTCATATTCCCTTCTTTGAAGTTGTCTCTCGTGACGAAAAATGTAGCACATATCAAGTTATGTTTAAATTGGTTCCTATTGTTTTCACCATTGATAAGGATAGTCCTTTTAACAAAAGGTACTAGGAAAACTGAATATGGTTATTGTTTAGTCCCTTACCTCGTGTCCAGTTCTTTGTAACCTCTGCACTGAATACAGAGGTTATATGTATGGACAGAGGCTCCTCTGTCCATGGGATTTCCTAGCAAGAATACTGGAATGGGTTGCCATTTCCTTCTCCAGGGAATCTTCCTGGGATCAAACCCATACCTCCTGCATTGGCAGGCAAATTCTTTACCACTGAAGCACCAGGGAGGCCCAGGGAGAACTGAATATCCACATGCAAAAGAGAGAGATTGGATCCTTCAGTTCAGGTCAGTCGCTCAGTCGTGTCCTACTCTTTGCGACCCCATGAATCGCAGCACGCCAGGCCTCCCTGTCCATCACCAACTCCCGGAGTTCACTCAGACTCACTTCCATCGAGTCAGTGATGCCACCCAGCCATCTCATCCTCTGTCGTCCCCTTCTCCTCCTGCTCCCAATCCCTCCCAGCATCAGAGTCTTTTCCAATGAGTCAACTCTTCATATGAGGTGGCCAAAGTACTGGAGTTTCAGCTATAGCATCATTCCTTCCAAAGAAATCCCAGGGTTGATCTCCTTCAGAATGGACTGGTTGAATCTCCTTGCAGTTCAAGGGACTCTCAAGAGTCTTCTCCAACACCACAGTTCATTTATACCATATGTAAAAATTAACTCAAAATTCATCAAAGACCTAAACTTGAGTTCAAACTCTAAGATGCTTAGAAGAAAATATAGAGACAAATCTGCATAATGATTGGCAGTGGTTTCTTAAATAAGACACTGAAAGTAGAGGCCACAAAAGAAGGAAGATACATAAATTGAACTTTGCTAAAATTAAACCTCTTGTACATCAAAGGATACAGTATCAAGAGTGAAAAGAGAACCCACAAAAAGGAAGAAAATGTTTATAAGTCATATATCAGATAAGGATTTAATATTCAGGATGTTTAAAGAACTACGCAAATCAACAATAAAAAGACTAACAACCCAATTAAAAAATGGACAGAGGACTTGAATAAACACTTCTCCAAGGAAAGATACAAATGGCCAGTAAGTACACAAATTCTCAACATCATTAGTTGTCGGGGAAGTGCAAATCCAACCATGATGGAATACCTCTTCGCATGTATTAGGATGGTTATTATTCTTTTAAAAAAAGAGTAATGAGTATTGGTGAAGATGTGGAGAAATTGGAATACTCCTAGGTTGCTGGTGGGAATGTAAAATGATTCAGCTGCTATGAAAGAGTTTGGTAGTTTCTCAAAAATGTAAACAAAGAATTACTCTGTGACCCTCCTCTAATGTAAATACCCAAAAGAACTGAAAACCAGGACTCAAATATAAGTACAGAAACTTCCTCCAGTTCACTGTTAAGCAACATTATTTATATTATCAGAAAGGAGGAAATAACCCCAAGTACCCTCAATAGATGAATGGATAAACAAAGTGTAGGATGTACACAGAATATTACTCAGCCATAAAAAGCAATGAGGTTTTTATACATGCTACAATGTAGATGAACCTTGAAAACATGGTAAATAAGATAATCTAAACATAGATACTGTATGATTCCACTTAAATCAACTATCAAGATAATTCGGATTTGTTAATAAAGACAAAAAATAGGTTTGGAGGGACTTCATTTGCAGTCCAGTGGTTAAGAATCCACCTGCCAATGTGAGGGATGTGGGTTTGATCCCTGCTTTAGGAAGATCCCACGTGCCATGGAGCAACCTAAGCCGACACGCTGCAACTGAGTGCACGTGCTACAACAGCTGACTCCCACATGCCTAGATCTGTGCTCTTAGATGAGAGAAACACTGCAACAGAGAGTAACCTCCGCTTGCCACAACCAGAGAAGGCCCGTGCGCAGCGATGAAGACCCAGCGCAGCCAAAAACTAAATAAATATTAATAAGTAGTTAATTTATAAATCTCCAGTATTCTTGCCTGGAGAATCCCAGGGATGGGGGAGCCTGGTGGGCTGCCGTCTATGGGGTCGCACAGAGTCGGACACGACTGAAGTGACTTAGCAGCAGCAGCAGCAACTTATAAATAAGCTCCATAAAGGGGTAGTTGGTTTTTTTTTTTTTTTTTTTAAGTAGATTTGAGATCACCAACATTGTGGGGATTACCAGCATTGTGGGGAAAGAGAAGTTAATGCTTAATGGGTAACAGTTTCCATTTGGGTGAAGAAAAATACTGGAAATATTTTTTTATATTTTATCCTGTCATAAAATTGATCTCATTTGTGTTCACATCTATATTTTTTTATTTATTATAAATATAGTAAATCAGTAAAATCCTTGAAAAATATATACTTCCAGCTATAAAAATCAGTGTTAACCTCAGTTTAAGTCTGTTCATATAAGTCTTTGGAGCCCATTAAAATGAACTGTTTGGTGTCGATGATCAGTGGGTTACCATTTTTCAGTCTGTATCTTTCTGATAGTTCACAATATGTCTGTATCACTAGTGTTCAGTTCAGTTGTTCCGTTGTCTCCGATTCTTTACAACCCCATGGACCGCAACACTCCCGGCCTTCCTATCCATCACCAACTCCCAGAGCTTGCTCAAACTCATGTCCATTGATTTGGTGATGCCATCCAACCATCTCATTCTCTGTCATCCCCTTAGCACTTTCACAGCATCATCTTTCAGGATTTCAAACAGCTCAACTGGAATTCCATCACCTCCACTAGCTTACATATGATTAAAAATAAACATTTTTCAAAAATAATTTTTCTTATAAAATTAGGGTATGCATCATATACACCTGTGTGAAACTCATATTGCTAAATTAATCAATTACTTTTTGTTCTGATTATATGCAGTAGTCATTTATTTTACACGTGTAGCAGACAGTTAGTTGAGGGTTGCCTCTATTTTGATACTGGTTTTAAAATGCCAAAACTTGGGATGTCTATACTTTCCAACTAAAATCAGATCATCATGTACTCTTCACTATGTGTTACAAATACTGAAACATTTTAACTGAATTGTGTGTTCTTTTTTAAAAAAGAATTTCTCAGAAGACTGTACAGAGATCTTACGTAAGGCTGGTAACACCTGAGTGAGTCAGTCATTATCAAGGAGATAATCTTACTTGAAAATAAAACATTTCAGATGCTGTGCATGTGGTTAAGAAGGAAGAAAGGGAAAACATAGTGAGACACTAGTTTTGTTCAAATATAAACACTGGCTTTGTTCAAACATAGAGAGGGGATATTTAATGATGAAGTTAGGAGATTTGGATTCTGGTGCTGGTTGTCACTGCCCTGCACATCTGAATCACCCTGACCAAGTCACTTCTCATCTCATTTGCAAACTCATGAAGGTTAGAAATACACCCAGCCCTATCATTTTAGATATTTAAGCAAGGGTGTTGCTACCACAGCCTTGTTCCTTGTCCTCATACTTTTCAGTCAATTATTTATGTAGCCCATTATTTGAAAGAAAAGTGCAATTCACATGTAGCATATTATGATGGTATATTTAACCTTTTGTACAATTTTTCAAGACTTATTGCATAATTTCATATTTGCACTTTCATCTAACAATAACAATATATGCAAACACATACATAACCCCTTATGTGCCTGGCCCTCTTTAAGAGCTTCAAGTATGTTAATTCACTTAATCTTCACTATCACTCAGGGAAATATATATTACTATCATCACATCATTTCTCAAAAGAGAGAAATGAAGTATAAGGAAACTAAGCAATGTGCCCAAGCAGACACGACTAGCTAGTAACATGACCAGAACTTCCCTGGTGGCTCAGTGGTAAATCCACTTGCAACTCAGGAGACGTGGATTCAATCCCTGGGTCAGGAAGATCCCCTGGAGAAGGAAATTGGCAACCTACTCCAGTATTCTTGCCTGGGAAATCCCACAGACAGATGAGCTTGGCGGGCTACCATTAATGGGATCGCAAAAGAGCTGGACATGACTTAGCAACTAAACAACAACAACAGTAACATGATCAGGTTCTGAATACAGGAAGCCTGGTCTGATGATTCACCCCTTTAACTATTTAACTACTGTTTCTCATTCCCAGTTTATTTTGCTAACATGTATGTGCATATGAACCTGAGAATTACATGCGTGTTCATATACACGTACGTGTTAGCAAAACAAACTTTGCACCTACATTTACTGGCAGTCAAGCACTTCTAGGTATTTCCATAAAGGACTCCACTTAATACTCATACCTTATAAAGGAGATACTTTAGTTTCCCTTTTTTACAGAATAACAAATTAAGCCGCATCTAAGCAGTTGAAATTCTACAATTTGAATGATCTTCTCAATGAAGTAGTTACGCCAGTAATTTTCAACTCTAAAAGAAAAATGATCAAATTTATGTTTCAATATTCAAGTCTATAGCAAACTCTTTCAATGGTTCCTCCATGAAATAAAACTTAATCTCCAAAACACTTTACCAATTAATTAATTTTAAAAAGCTTATTAATTCAAAGAGGAAATTACTCTCATATCTGTACCTGCATATCTAGTTCTTGGCATCTTTGCCTCAGTTCTTCTTTTTCTGCTAGTGCTTCCTGAAGTTCTTCTAGGGCCCTTTTAAGCTGAAACAGAAAATGTCCTAATTCTTAATAAATCATATTTTGAAACAAACTGAAACATATACTTTTGTCACAACACATATACATACTGATGCTGGAAACAGTTTCAAAATTAACAAATGCATTTGCCTCTTCTCTTACCATTTCCCTTCCAACCCAGGTTGGGTTATACAGAGGAAGAGAGTATCTTTTCCACCAGGGAAAACAACTGTGTAAAACAACCAGGGAAAGGAGGCTTGAGTACATACAGAACCTTAGAGGAAAGCAGCTGTGATAAAAATAACATTTCCTTATTACATAAATTAGAATTTAGCAGAATTTTTTAAATGGTCTGCTATTTAATTATGTAACTATATAGCATGAGCTACATATGTATTAATAAATATCAGGACAGTTTAATGCCACTTGACTCTTCAAACACCATCATTAAAAACTAGAGAAATCAACACTACCTGCATTCAAGAAGGAATGTATAATAATATTTAAGATCTTACAAGAGAAAAAACTATCTAAATTTCATGGAGGAAAATATCTTATATGTGCTCTCCGATGTAAGCCTTTAAGACTGGGTTTGCCAGAAAGTTCATTTGGGTCTTTCCGTTAAGATGGATGGAAAACCCGAATGAACCTTTTAGTTAATCCAATAACTGACAGAGGAATGCTACTGCTGTTACATTTTCCTCACATATTGAAATACTCACCTGTTGTTCTAATTCTCCAACAGCATCGTTTGTGGGAGAGCTCACGATTTCTTTACTCATCAACTAGGATTAGAATAATAAAATTAAGTACAATAAACTGAGGCATACACAGTATAAGTATTCACTTTTTTTTTTACAAGCAAAAAGTTCTTTTACACAGTAAAAATAACTGTAAGGTGTTTTATGTTTAATTTTTCCTTGCCTTAATTTGATGATCCTTATTTTATTCAAGTAAAAAATATATAGCAGCTTAAGCTAAATAACTCAATGTTCAAACATTATATTAGTGAAGAAAAAAAGTAGTGTGTGCTTGAAATATGTAAATACATATATTTAAAATACTAAGGTACTAAAAAATTATAATACAGATTCTACATAAAATTGAGCACATTAAATAATTTTAAAGAATGATTCTTCTGTAACATAAGTTGGCACTTTAAAAATTCAGCTATAAATGAGTTACGTGGCAAAATTCCTAATCCAAGAAGCCATTTTAAATGTAGGAGCTACAATTATATGAGAAAAAAGATCTTGTAAAATAATTTCTTTTGCATATGCGAGACATGTATATTTATGCATAGCGATGTTTTGAATTCAAACCAGCAATGCAAACTCAGGGTATATCCATTTTTCAAGTCATATATGCTGTCTCTCTTTAAGTCATGACTCTTCCAAACTAACCCTTCACTCAATTTTCTCTCAGGCCTCCTCTTCGCTTGACTTCATCTCAGCCTTCAAGCCTGACATTAAGAATGAGTGCCAAATGAATTCTGAATCTTTATCGCATAACTTAGGATAACCAGACTGGATTGAACCCAGATGACCTGGCTCTGAAATATAATTATAACTGTATTTGCTCACAGTTCTAACATTCTGAAAATGCGTATAAGATACATACACACACACACTTTAAATTTCAGAGACGATTATTCTATCTGGCAGAAAAAAGAGAAAGCATAAAAATTCCTGTCTGGGAAGATGCTCTTTATCTTGCTTAGCTGAAGTTACTTAAAGGAATTTAATAGTAATTTAACTTTTAAAATGCAGAGGTACTAAAATTGGGCTTGAAGTCCCTATAAGAAATTTTGGGGAAAAAGAATGAAGGGATGACACAACAGTCAAAGATAAGTCAACTTACTGCAACGGGCACACTTATACAGTAGCGAAATATACATCCATAAAGTTTTTGTGAAGTTTTATTCAATTTAGCTTATGATTTTTATACATATGTGATTATGATATAACTTACCTCTTGAATAGCAGTCATGACCACGTGTTGAACAGATTCTTCCAAAGTCATTATATTCTGAATATGTTCTATGATTAAAAAAAAAATCAGATCTGATAAAAACTCTACTCTTTACCCACAGTAATTCAGCCATTCAATTAACCACATAAAAATTCATTCATTATACGTAATTCTTTGTGCAAGTACAATACTTTTTCCACAAGAAATATGTCCATTGAAAACAAATATGCATAACTGAAAACATTCATATAAATATTTATAAATGTTTTCAAGAAAAACTCTAAGTTTTTTATAAGGAAGAAAATGAGAAGAAATTGCAATTAATCTTAGAACAACTATGACAATTTCTTCTATCTTGTTAAATATTCAACATTATGGGATGAATTCACATGTACACTTATAGCACAGAGATACTATAGGTTCAGTTCAGTTCAGTTCAGTCGCTCAGTTGTGTCCGACTCTTAGTGACCTCATGAATCGCAGCACACCAGGCCTCCCTGTCCATCACCAACTCCTGGAATTCACTCAGACTCACGTCCATTGAGTTGGTGATGCCATCCAGCCATCTCNTAGCGTGTGAGATGAGTGCAATTGTGCAGTAGTTTGAGCATTCTTTGGCATTACCTTTCTTTGGGATTGGAATGAAAACTGACCTTTTCGAGTCCTGTGGCCACTGCTGCGTTTTCCAAATTTGCTGGCATATTGAGTGCAGCGCTTTCACAGCATCAAATTTTAGGATTTGAAATAACTTAACTGGAATTCCATCACCTCCATTAGCTTTGTTTATAGTGATGCTTCCTAAGACCCACTTGACTTCACATTTCAGGATGACTGACTGTAAGTCAGTGATCACACCATCGTGATTATCTGGGTCATGAAGATCTTTTTTGTATAGTTCTTCTGTGTATTTTTGTCACCTCTTCTTAATGTCTTCTACTTCTGTTAGGTCCATACCATTTCTGTCCTTTATCGAGCCCCTCTTTGCCTGAAATTTCCCTTGGTATCTCTAATTTTCTTGAAGAGATCTCTAGTCTTTCCCATTCTATTGTTTTCCTCTTTTTTTTGGCACTGATCACTGAGGAAGGCTTTTTTCCCTTTCTGTTCTTTGGAATTCTGCATTCAAATGGGTATATCTTTCCTTTTCTCCTTTGCCTTTCCTTCTCTTCTTTTCACAGCTACTTGTAAGGCCTCCTCAGACAGCCATTTTGCCTTTTGCATTTCTTTTTCTTGGGGATGGTCTTGATCCCTGCCTCCTGTACTATGTCACAAACCTCTCTCTAGTTCTTCAGGTACTCGGTCTATCAGATCTAATCCCTTGAGTCTATTTGTCACTTCCCTTGTATAATCGTAAAGGATTTGATTTAGGTCATCCCTGAATGGTCTAGTGGTTTTCCTTACTTTCTTCAATTTAAGTCTGAATTTGGCAATAAGGAGTTCATGATCTGAGCCATAGTCAGCTCCCGGTCTTGTTTTTGCTGACTGTATAGAGCGTCTCCATCTTTGGCTGCGAAGAATATTTCATCTGGTGGTGTCCATGTGTAGAGTCTTCTCTTGTGTTGTTGGAAGAGGGTGTTTGCTCTAGTGCATTCTTCTGGCAAAACTCTATTAGCTTTTGGCCTGCTTCATTCTGTACTCCAAGGCCAAATTTGCCTGTTACTCCAGGTATTTCTTGACTTTCTGCTTTTGCATTCCAGTCCCCTGTAATGAAAAGGACATCTTTTTTGGGTGTTAGTTTTAGAAAGTCTTGTAGGTCTTCATAGAACCATTCAGCTTCAGCTTCTTCAGCAATACTGGTTGGGGCGTAGACTTGGATTACTGTGACAGTGAATGGTTTGCCTTGGAAACGAACAGAGATCGTTCTGTTGTCTTTGAGATTGCATCCAGGTACTGCATTTTGGACTCTTTTATTGACTATGATGGCTATTCCATTTCTTCTAAGTGATTCTTGCCCCCAGTGGTAGATATAATGGTCATCTGAGTTAAATTCACCCTTTCTGTGTAATGCTTCATAAATTTTCTTTTCATATATTATTTCAAATTCCATTAATAGTTATTAAGCTTCCAAGTACTGGTAATTCACAGTGAGTGAAACTTAACATGGAGCTTTATATTCTAATAAAGGAAATAGTTATGGGAAAATGTATATATATGTATTGTGGGAAAATTATATAAGTATTTAAATTAATTCCGATAAGTGCTATGAAGGAGAAATCTATTGTATAATACAGAGATTTTTTCCTAGTCTGTGATTCAGGGGGAATTTCCATGAAGCAGCAATGTTTCAATGAATATGTAAAGATATGCTCAGTCTCTCAGTCCTACCACTGGCCTGTTACCTTACTTTACTTCTTAAAGATAATAACGTATAAAGTGAGAAGGTGTAAACTAATTTATTAGTTAATTCATGATTTTGGTTTTGGGTTTTTTTTTTTTCCCTATTGTGGTAAAATATATATAACGGGTTATGTACACAATTTATTGGCATTAAGTACACTCACAGTGTTGTGTAACCATCATCAATATCTACTTCCAGAACTTTTTTGTCATCCCCAAACAGAAACTCTGTACCCATTAAACAATAACTCCTCATTCCCTACTCTCCCCAGCCCCTGGTAATTTTGACTTTCTGCCTCTGTGAAATTGCCTGTTCTTGATACCTCATATAAATGAAATCACAGTATCTGTCCATGTCTGTCTTACATCACTTAGCCTAATGTTTTCAAGTTTCCTCTGTGCTGGAGCATATAACAGAACTTCATTCCTTCCTGAACTCCTTTTAAAACTGACCTCAAGGGAAGCTGGAAGCACATTTTCTCTCTCTTTTTGTTTGTAAAACAATCTAATAATTTTACTAGAATTGGTATAATTTTTTTAAACATTGCTGTAGAAACCTTAAATTTCTCAATGGTTCTAAGTTACCCTCCAAACTTTGGCTTATAACCTCTGTTTCATGTTTATAGTAGTTAGAATATGTAATGGAAAAAAGACTTTGTTTTTTAAGATTATTAACATACTGATAATACCAAACTACTATAACTTCTGAGTGAGTGAGTGAGTGAGTGAAGTCGCTCAGTCGTGTCCGACTCTTTGCGACCCCATGGACTAGTAGCCTACCAGGCTCCTCCCTCCATGGGATTCTCCAGGCAAGAGTACTGGAGTGGGTTGCCATTTCCTTCTCCAGGGGATCTTCCTGACCCAGGGATCGAACCCGGGTCTCCCACATTCCAGGCAGACGCTTTAACCTCTGAGCCACCGGGGAAGCCCATAACTTCTGAGTAGTCAGCATATATAAAATTTTATACTCCCAGATTTTTAGCATTAAACTTATAATTCCTAACACAGAAAAGCAAAATACTTGTAATTTACTTGTGATTCCACTTGATAGAACTTTTTGAAAGTATAAAAATTCAGGATTTTTCTCCTCCTAAAAATCTTTTCATAAAATTGATACTCCAGGAAGTTATTGTGTTTATCTATTGGTTTTGCATATTTTGTGCATGTTAAACTCTTCTCCAATTCAAGAAACAGGAACTTCAGGATAATAAATTGATATGTAGTGAACAATTTTTAAAAGATTTTCTGAATTATTGCTTGACTAAATACCACTTGTCTTTCTTTGCAATAAGGAAGCCAGTCATTTCTTCCCCTTAATTAAACTTAGGCTGACAGTTTATAGTGTTTCACAGTTTAGTTTTGTTTTTTTTATGTTGACTTTGCAAGAATTATAAAATTGTTTTGTAAGAATCATGAAATTATGGGACTTCTGTATACAGCTTCTCTGTTTATAATATAATGTCTTGAGGGGACCTGTCTGGAAGACAGTATTTCCTTTTTACTTATATGCATAAAAAGTAGAATGCTAGCTCCTGATCACCATCTCCTTGCTAATATTGGAAAACATGAACAGAATTAAAATGTAACAATGAAAATGATCAACTAAGTATAAAATAGTTTGTAGGTCTTGATTTCATTTCAGTTCATTATTACTTCCTTTCAACTTGAAGAAAATTTGTTGTGAGTTTGAATCATATAATTGTTTTCAGAACTGTTGAACATATGAGAAGAAGAAAAGTTCATGTTTTGAATAAAATGTTGCAATTAACTTTTCTTCTTACTTTTTGTCATAAAAAAATATAAGTACAGGAAGTCATATAATTAATTCAATATACTAGTACCCAGCTTTCACTAGCCAGCTTTCACTTGTGGCTAATACTGTTTTATCTAGACCCTTCCTCACTCAACTCACAATTATCTTGATGCGTATTCCAGGTAACATAGCATATTTTATCTGTAAATATCAACCTTAGGACTTAAAAAACATTGTCACACCTAAGAGAATTTAGGAATAGCCTCTTTAAATGTTTCCCAATTAGAGTTCAAATTTTTTAATTGTTTATTTCTTTTTCTTTTCGATATCTTTGTATTGGTTGATGAAACTGGATTGTTTGTCAAGTATAGTGTTCCATGGTCTGAATTTTACTGTTTATATACCATTTGGTGTTTTTTAAATATATTTCTCTGTTTCCTGTGACTTGATTGCTGGATTGAGAGGCTTGGGGGAAAATTATTTTTTTACAAGAATATACTTTATGGTCTCATGTATTCTGTCACGTAGTGCAATAATGTCTGGCTGTCTATCTGTTTATGTTAACACCATTATTATATAAGTCCATCGTTTTACTGGGGTTTATAAAATGGGGGCATTCCAATTGCATCATTTTTTCTTTGGTTAATGGCTGGAATACTTTTGTAAAGAGAAACTTCTCCTTATCATCAATTTGGTTACCCTGAGTTATCTTCCATATAGATAAGACAGGATAAATGATTGACTGTTTCTCTTTATTTACCAGTTTTTAAAATAATTAATTCTCTAACATCCTTGAGAGGAGGCAAAGTTAACTTATCTTGTTTCAAAGAATATGATTTATGCTTCCTTCCAGTACCTTTCTCTATGTATGTCTCTCCCCTTTCTCTGTTCTTTAACTATATGTTTAGCTAGTCTTATTCTTTTGGCACTTAAGTATATTCTTTTGGTAACTCTTGGCTCACATGTAGATAATGCAGTTACACTTGGAGATCGTTGATTTTACACACTGGAGTATAACACTGTGATCACGGGATGCTTGAATTTGGTAATGTTCCTTGAGGATTCTTATCAAGGCATTAGCAGGCAGAGCCATAGGACAGAGCAAACAAAAAGACCTAAAGTTGCTTCTGAAAACTACCAAAGCTTTTTACTATGCTTCAGGGCAGAGAAGGGTGACTCAAAGTTAAGAATTTTGCTGGGTACTACAGGTCTCTTGCATTATTATCTATCCTGTATTTAAGCCATTTAAGTTCAAACCAAGTTCCTGATTCTTTTACCTTTGTTTACCTTTGTTTTCATCCTTATATCCTAAGATGATTGAAAAAAAAAAAAACCCTTCAAAAACAAGAATCCACAAAGTGACTGAAACATGAGTCACTCAATGTCCTGAGGAAATCAACATTTTTCCTGTGGTGAAAATTTATCCACCCTAAGGTTGAGATTTCAGGGGGCTTCCTGACCACAGTTTGTTAACTCTGCACAAAAAAAGTTGTATTGGGATTAAAGTAACATCCTAAATACAAGAAGATTTCTTAGAAAATATGTATCTAAGAGCTATACTAGCGAGTGTTCATTAGCAAATCATTTGAAAAAGGTAGGAAGACTGACAAAAATAACAGTATATGAATATATATTTATGTTTAAATTTTTTAGAATAAAGGGTTATAACAAAACAATTTCAGATAAAACTAGTGATTGCCAGTGAGGAGAGGGAAGAGGGGAAGGAGGGAGCAAGATAGCCATAGGGGATTAAGAGGTACAAACTATTGTGTATAAAATAAATAAGCTACAAGAAAAATAGGCCGTAGGGGGATGGCTATGCCCAGGTTTATTGATAGTTGTGTGGCTGGTGTAAATGAGTGAGGCAGTAAGCCTAGTAGATTCGTTGATCCAATGAATAGGATTAAGGACATTAGTATTAGTGTCCATGTTTGTCCTTTGGTGTTGTGGATTCCCATTATTTGTTTTGATACAAGTTGAAGTATTCATTGTTGAAGGGAGATAAAGTGGTTGTTTACTAGTCGGTTTGATGTTGGGAATTATAAGCTAGGAAATAGGACGATAATAGTAACGAGGGGGAGGCCTAGGATTATAGGAGTAATGAAAGAGGCAAATAATAATAACTTTATAATAACTTTAAATATAATATAATCTATAAAATTTTGAATCACTATGTTTTACACTTGAAACTAAATTTACAAAGCAGCTATACTTCAAAAGTCTAGAAAGCTGTGAGCTATTTCTAGAATTAATAAAATGAAAAGAGATGTAAAAATAAGAGCAGAGGATATAAGTAGAGATGCTGGAGAACTAACTAACATTAATTTACAATATGCAGTGTACCCAGGATTGCCTGAGAATTCTATGTATGCTATCTGGCCAGGCATTGTGTAGACCCATATTCAGGTCAGGATTCAAACGCATGTCCTCCTGATCATGTAGCATGTCTTCCTAATATATACATCTTAACATGCTTTTGCTGATATTGAAAATTAAAGATTTAATCTGCTTCGCATCACTGTGTTGAGAAAATCTCATGTAAATGTTTTGTTCTTTTTATGTAGGGTATCGGTACAGCAATTGGAGAGCTACCTCCATATTTCATGGCCAGGGCAGCTCGCCTCTCAGGTGCTGAACCAGATGATGAAGAGTATCAGGAATTTGAAGAAATGCTGGAACATGCAGAGACTGCACAAGTAAGATCAGTGGGGGGGATTAGCTAATTATCCTTAAACAGGTTATGATTAAGGTAAAATTTTTAATAGTTTCTCCAAATAAGAAAACTGCCAGTGTTAAAAAAAAAAATCACACATGGTTTAGTGTAAAATATTCAGAAAAGCTGAATCATAAAAAATAATTATAGAGACTTCCCTGGTGGTCCAGTGATTAAGACTCTGCCTTAAAAGGCAAGGGACGCGGGTTCAATCCCTGATAGGGGAGCTAAGATCTCACATGCTGAGGAGGGCAACTAAGCCTGTGCACTACAGCTAGGAAAAGCCCTGTGCTGCAATGAAGACCCAGCACAGCCAAAAAAAAATGATTATAATCATGATCTTAGAATAGAGAAATAGAGTCAACAAGACAACTCAGACTAAACCAGGATAAATTCATGTAGCCAGTGAGATTAAAGAACTAAAACATTATTTGTCTGTTACGTGTTTATAAACAGATCATTGAATAAATAAGGGGGATAAATAGGTGGACCACTTGTGAGCCCAAAATAGTAGAACTGCCTAATTACTTGTTTGAAAAATAATAGTTTACCGCATTTAGAGGAAACTTAATTCCCCAATCAAGAAGGGAAAATTAAGATAAACTTACCCACTGTTGTGGGGAAAAAAGACTGAGGCCTTCGACACCTGAGCAAAAACTATATATCAACCTGTATCTTAGTGTTACTAGGTTGGTGCGGATGTAATCGTGATTTTGGACTGTGAATTTTGAATCATTATGACTAGGCTCAGATACATCATTATGATTCAAAATAGGAACCATTACAATCAACAGATTTTTGCCAATGAGAAATAAGTTTGTTTATTCCTGTAGCATAAAAATCCATGCTTCAGGACTCAGCGAACTCTTGGAAAGCATTTTCTGCCTCTTGATGGTTGTGGAAGCATTTTCCTGCAGATGTTGTTGAAACACTTGAAGAAGTAGTAGTCAGTTGCTGAGAGGTCAGGTGAATATGGCTGATGAGGCAAAACTTCATAGCTGATTTTGTAGAAAACTGCAGATCTAGAAATGGTTTGTTGTTGTGGTTTAGTCACTAAATCGTGTCCAGCTCTTTGTGATATCATGAATTGCAGCATGCCAGACTTCCCTGTCCTTGGCTGTCTCCCCGAGTTTGCTCAGACCTCGTATCCATTGAGTCAGTGATGCCACCTAACCATCTCATCCTCTGTCACCCCCTTCTCCAGTTGTGGATATGTCTGGTGGTGAAAGTAAAGTCCAGTGATTTAAAGGACAGTATTGCATAGAAAGCTGGAATGTTAAGTCCATGAATCAAGGTAAATTGGACGTGGTTAAGCAGGAGATGATAAGTGTGAACATTGACATTTTAGGAATCAGTGAACTAAAATGGATGGGAATGGGCAAATTTAATTCAGATGGCCATTTTATCTACTGCTATGGGCAAGAATCCCTTAGAAGTAACCGAGCCCTCATAGTCAACAAGAGACCAAAATGCAGTAGTTGAATGCAGTCTCAAAAATGACAGAATGATTCAGCTCGTTTCCAAGGCAAACCACTCAACATCACAGTAATCCAAGTCTGTACCCCAACCGCTAATGCCGAAGAAGCTGAACAGTTCTATGAAGACCTACAAGACCTTCTAGAACTAATACCAAAAAAAGAAGTCTTTTTCATCATAGGGGACTGGAATGCCAGAGTAGAAAGTCAAGAGATCCTGGAGTAACAGGCAAGTTTGGCCTTGAGTACAAAATGAAGCAGAGCAAAGGCTAACAGAAGCTTTCCAAGAGAATACACTGGTCGTAGAAATGGTTAACTTCCCTAATTGTACATGCTTAGAAGTAAGGCTGGAACCAGGACTCAGAATGGCAGCATCACGAGTACATTCCATTTACTGAAACAGTGTCCATAGATGGTTGAGTATCCCCATTTGAGGTAACTGATACCTCTTTCCTTTGTGACGCTAACTATTAACATATCAAAACCTTTTATCTATATAAAATCAGCAAGTTGATCAAATCATTTTTTGACTTGTATAGTTTCTTCAGTCTCTTCTTTCTACCAGTTTTGTGAAACTCTTCCAGCATCACTTTCCACTTGGTAACACAAATTAATTTATCAACTCTGTTTTTATCTTGGGGTCATCACTCTGGATTCCTGCATGCTCCTATTCCCGTCTGTATTTGGTGGGGTTTTTTTTTTTTTTTTTAATTTCAAAAACCCTCTGCACTATTATTTTTCTTCTGATTTGAATCCCTTATCTTCCCCTTTCTTGATTTTGTTGTTTAGTTGCTAAGTCTTGTCGAACTCTTTTGGGACCTCACGGTCTGTACCAGGCTCCTCTGTCCGTGGGATTTCCCAGGCAAGAATACTGGAGTGGGTTGCCATTTCCTTCTCCAGGGGATCTTCCCGACCCAGGGATCAAACCTGGGTCTTCTGCTCTGCAGGAGAATTCTTTACTGCCTGATCTACCAGGGAAGCCCAGTGCCATGCTGAGCCTTCTCTGTAGTTAGTCTTTTTGGTTGTTTTTTGTTTTTTGTTTTTTGTTTTCTCTAGAAGCTTTTAGATTCATTATCTGAAATAGGGGTCTTTTTTTTTTTAATTGGAACTCAAGTTTTATTGTTCTTTTATTTTTTTGGCTGTGTGGGGTGTTCATTGCTGTACATGGGCTTTCTCTAGTTGCAGTGAGCAGGGGCTACTCTCTAGTTTTGCAGCGGCTTCTCGTTGCAGAGCACAGGCCGTAGGGCACGCAGGCTTCAGTAGTTGCAGCTCAGGGGCTCAGTTGCTGTGGTGCATGGGCTTTAGTTGCCCCGAGGCATGTGGAATCTTCCCAGACCAGGGATCAAACCCATGTCCCCTGCGTTGGCCTGCATACTCTGACCACCAGGCCTCTAGGGAAGTCTGAGATATGGTCTTTTTAAAAATTTATTCTGCTAGGCACTCGGGAAACTTGTCAACCTAGTGTCCTCTAGTTTGGGGAAACTTTCTTGTATTTTCTGTGTGTCCATTTACCATCTTTGGTCTCTACTCTTACTATCTGGAATTTATTATTTTGATAATGGTATCTATATCATACCTTTTTTGTTTTTCTTTATAATTTTCCTCCTAATATTTATCTCATTTGATTTTGTATCCAATTTCTTCAACTTTTCTTCTATAATTTAATATTAAAATGTTTTCCTACTGTCATTTATTTATTTTCAAAAAGCAATTTGTATTATACTTCCCCCGAAATGGCTTATCTTTTTGAAGATATTTAGTTTCTTCAAGTTTTCAGTACTCTGGGCATTTTTTTTCCCCTTTGTCTGTTCTGTTTCCTGTTGGAAGCTTTCCCCAAAGCCTGGTGATCCTTCTTTTTCTATTTATATTATATAAAAATAAAGCACATAAAACTGAATGGGAACTTTATATGTTGAGGCAAGGTACAGGAGTGGCAGGCCACCTGGTAGGACCTCTGTGTATCAGTTCCTATCCATCTTTCCTTTGGGATAGTTCAGTTTTTCTAGTGATGGGTCTCTGTTTTCTTGCCTAGGGATTATAAACCTTGCTCTTGACATTCTAAAGCTAAGCTGTGATGTTTGGGAGTTCGTGTACACCCGTGGCAGATTCATGTCAATGTATGCCAAAACCAGTAGAGTACTGTAAAGTAAAATAAAATAAAATTTAAATAAATAAATAAAGCTAAGCTGTGGAAGGCAGGTTAGAGATCTTCATTTACTGAGTAGACTTTCACTTAACCTACTTTGTGGTAAGTCTGACAGTGCCTGCACAAACAGGTCCTGAGTCCAGAACCTTTGGTTTTCTTTGTTTAGAGACTATAGTTGATGTATTCTTCAGGACTGCGGCAAGAAGTTGTCTCACAGTGCTAAGTACTATTTGTACAGTCTCCTTGTTTTCAGCCCTATCCTCATTTCTTCTGCAGTTCTGGTGATGATCCATTGTGGAGTTCTGTAGTATTGAGACAAATCACTTTGCTTCTTTTCCGTGTCTTTCACTGCAGGCTCTCAGATACCATATTTTCTATCCATCTGCCCCTGTCTTAATTAATTAATGCTAGTTTCATCAAAGACAAAGTTCATTGTTTCTGTTTGGGGTTATTATTGAGATAAAAGGTGTTCCAGTTACCTATTACTGAGTATATAAACCACCCCAATTTGAAACAAGAATAGCTTATATTGCTCACAGCTATGCAATTTGGGCAAAATAGCTTGACTGTCCATTGAAGTATCTACTTCCAAGATGGTTTACTTATATAACTAGTAAGTTGATTCTTGCTGTAGGTTTGGAGTTCAGTTGGACTTTTGGTTTAGGACCTCAAGTTATTATTCATGGGGCTTCTTGGATTTCCTCATGTCATGGCATCTGAGTTCTGGCAAGTGTGAAAGATGCAAATTTTCTTGTGACATGACCTTGGGAATCCTAGTCACTTTGCCACATTGTGTTGGCGCAAAATAGGTCACTAAAGCCAGCACAGATTCAGAAAGGGAAATTAGAGCCACCTCTCAATTCGAGGAGTAAGCAAAGAGTTTGCAGTTGTCTTTAATCTCCCACAGGGGTAATGGTCTTATGTGGTCATCTTCACATAGAAAGCTTACTGTACAAACTAGAATTTCTCTAGGAGGGAGAATGAGGTGATAATTGATCTTGACATCATGTAATGTGAGCAACTGTAGAAAAGAATTTAGACATGGTTCCTAGAAAGAGGAAAGTGATGAGCCTGTCGGATAACAAAAAGCTGTCTCTCCTGTGCCAGGGTTTATAATTAGTGCATTCTGTAAATTTGTCACCATCTAAGAGCTCAACTTCCAAAAACTCAGGTCTTCTAGAATTTGATGAAGTAAATCATGCTTCATCTGATTCCTATAATTTGAGCTCTTAAAGACTTTTGCATATTGAAGATTCTAAATCTTCATCTACCATTAGCATAGTAATCTTTTTCCTTCATCCCTTACAACCATAATTATTTTGATTACTTTTAGAATAGATCCTCTCTAATTCTACTTTGTTTTGAATTATACACAACACTTCCGATGGTTATGAGGTTTAACTGTTTTTGTCCTATAAAGCCAATAATCACCATCACTATTTTAGGGTAAACGGTGTATTTCTTATTCCCTAATTTCATACTTGCTTGTATTAAAAAAATCAAGTATACAAAATATATTCTTCTGTTTCATGTTCTTTAGTGAGAAATTTAAGCAAGCTCTCAGAAACAGTAGGGGACAGAGGAGCCTGGCATTGTGCAGTCTGTGGGGTCACAAAGAGTCAGACACAACTTAGCGACTGAAAAGCATCAGAAATTACATACTCTTTATGAACACTTTATTTAAGATTTATATCCCAAGTTATAGTTAACATCTAGCTAACTATCGGAGAAGGCAATGGCACCCCACTCCAGTACTCTTGCCTGGAAAATCCCATGGACAGAGGAGCCTGGGGGGCTGCAGTCCATGGGGTCGCTAAGAGTCGGGCACGACTGAGCGACTTCACTTTCACTTCTCACTTTCACGCATTGGAGAAGGAAATGGCAACCCACTCCAGTGTTCTTGTCTGGAGAATCCCAGGGACGGGGGAGCCTGGTGGGCTGCCATCTCTGGGGTCACACAGAGTCGGACATGACTGAAGCGACTTGGCGGCAGCAGCAGCAGTTAACTATAGTTAACATCCCATATATAGTTAACATATATAAATTAGAAATAATAAGTAAAATAGTATAATAAAAATAAGTCATCCTTAACAGTTTTGTCATCTTCCCTATCAACTTTCTTTTGATTAATTTCATAAGAATCTATCTATAAGGCACTTGAATGACGTGCCTCAAGACAACCATGATGCAGATTTTTTGTCCAATTTGAATAGGAAACACTCAGGAATCTCAGAGCCAATACTCAAACCAGTTTTCTGACTTTGAGATTAGTGCTTTGTTTACTGTAAGCCAACATAGCAACATTTTCATCCAGGTTAATGCAACAAAAAATGAAGACCTGATTAAAAATTTTTTTCTTCTTGCTACATTTGATTTTTCTTTTCTTTATTGCCTATAATGCCTTTTTTACCAGTATCCATCTGTTTTGTGACTTTTACTATAGATGTCAGTGTATAGGTATATCTATCCCTACATACTTCTCCCCAGGTTTAGATGAGAGGTTTTATGAGGTTTTTCACCTTTCTTTTTAAAATAATTTATTTATTTATTTACTTACTTTACAATATTGTGTTGGTTTTGCCATACTTCAACATGAATCCGCCACAGGTGTACACGTGTTCCCAATCCTGAACCCGCCTCCCACCTCCCTCCCCATACCATCCCTCTGGGTCATCCCAGTGCCACTTTTTTTTTTTTTAATGCCTATTTGTTTATTTATTTGTGGCTGTGCTGGGTCTGCATTGCTTCGCAGGTTTTCTCTTGTTGTGTAAAGTGGGGTCTACCCTCCAGTTGTGGTAAAAAGCTTCTCGTCCCTGTGGCCTCTCCTGTTGCTGAGCACAGGCTCTAGGGCACAAGGGCTTCAGTAGTTGCGGCTCCTGGGCTCTTGAACACAGGCTCAGTACTTGTGGTACATGGGCTTAGCTGCCCTGCGACACGTGGGATCTTCCCAGATCGGGGATCAAACCCGCGTCTCCTGCATTGGCAGGTGGATTCTTTACCGCTGAGCCAGGAGGGAATCCCCACTTTTGTTTATTTTGTGGGTGAAGAATAGTTGGGGCGGGTTGTTGCCAGTTTCCATATTTTAAATTGGCTGAGAGTACTAATGTTTTAATTCATGAGTCACAGAAGAGTTTTGTAAAATAAGTTTGTCAGATATAAGATTTTTGTTTTTGTTCTTCCTTAACACTGTGGAATATTACTATATCCAAGTAAGATACTTCAGTTGTTTTGATACACTTTTGGAATACATCCTTTTGTTTGTTTGTTTTAGTTTCACTATGCAAATAAATTTACAACAATTTTGTCACTTTATTTCTTAATCAGTGGGGTTGCAAACATTTTTTATGGTTTTAGTAACAAAGTTGTCAGGCTCATTACTTCTGTTATTATTTCCAGGTTTGCATATTTACATATTGTGTTAAGGCTTATAAATTGACACTTTCCAGAAGTATTAAAAATAAAAGGTGAAAACCCACACACACCTACTCCCCAAAGTAGGATAATAACCACCATATTCTAGACTGTTTTCTTTGTATGGATAACTTTTTTCAAATTAAAAACTAAAATCATACCATATGTATTAGTCTTAGGTTCCTTTTCAACATATATATCATAACACATTTAATACTGGTTTTAAAAATTGTGTTCTTATTACAAAGTGATTATATACAACTTATTGTAGAAAATTCATATTTGTATACTTTCAAAAAATCTTTTCATCCTTCATTCTTTTTCCTGTAAATATTTGTAAGTGAATCATATTCTATCTATTATTTTGACTTGTTTTGAATATAAAAACATAATGAACATTTTTCAGTGTCATCACCTATTTTCCACATCTTTTTTTTTAATAATTTTCTTTTTGACTGCAAAGTATGTTTATTGTATAAAATTTTGAAACTACAGAAAAACAAAAAAGAAAAAAAAACACCTTCATCTAGTTTACCCTTTTTCTAACCCCTTTTTTACCCCCCTTTTTTTTTTTAGTTTACTCTTGTTTTTTGTATTTAGTGTATTTTTCATTTTCCTATTTGACATTTTTAACGTGATCCTTTTTGTCATATGCTTCCAGTAATTTTTCCATATTGTTTATTGTGTGTTTTACCATGTTTTGCTTTTTAGATAAAGAAGTTTACATTTTTATCTTTATTCCATTACCTTAGATGTTTCCTTTTGGAGTTATGCCTAAAATTACCTTCCTGAACCCTTATGATTATGATATTCTGGTGATTTCCTTTTAGTCCTTTTATAGTTTTATTCTTTTACTTTTACATCTTTTATGAATTAAAATATTTTTACCTATCATATAATACAGGAATCTAAATTTCTCTTTTTCAAATCATTACCTATTTGTGTATTGTTCTGACACTGTTTTCCCAGTGATATTAACATGATAGTTTTCTCTTAGGTTTTGTGTTGTTATAAATTGAATATTATGTTTTTGTAGATAGTTATTAATGGTATATAAAAAGATACTAGATTTTTATTTGGTAATCTGTAATCCTAACATCTTTTTAGCTATAGTTTATCGATTGGGATTTGAAAGTTTTTATAGTATCCAGTTTCATAAAGTCATATCTGACTTTGGTGCTGGAATTTCCTCATAGATGGTGTTCTGTAAAACCCCCAATGTGACAAGGTCAATAAAATATTAAAAAGTTGGATCAATTATAGCTAGAACAGCAAATTAGGTAAAATAGCAAATTAAGTAAAATGACATGAGGTGGGAAATGTGTTTTTCCTTTTTGAAGGTAAAGCCCTGTGGTAGAATTGAGTTTATCAGCAGGAAGAGTGGAAAAAAACCTTGGCTGTCATTGCCTTACCATGTGCTCTCCACTTCTGTTAAAGGATGTAGATGCTTTTATAGGAAATTGTTTCTAGGTAACAATTTTAAAGCTAAGTATTTACCTAAATTCCAGTTTGGACTGATGGTTGGATTTTGTTCTATAGGTATTTGGGGGAGGAAAAAAAGATTATTAATGCATTTACTTAAATTCTGATTCTTTATGCTACCTACTTTATTTTTGTGACACAAGAGCGAGATTAGGCAGTGTTTTTCCACTAAGCTGACTTCCTTTTGCCCTTGGCTTCCTATCATGTTTTTACTAGATGTCTGTGGGAGGTAGACATGAATGAATGTAGCTTCCTATGACCTTGAACAATTGTAGCATCATTTATGAAAGTTAGGTCTAGGGAGCTCTTTATGTGCCTTGTGAACTATTTCATGCAAGGTTTAATTATTCTCTTTATGATTTTTTCTCCTTTGTTCTGTTAATGATATCACCATCCTCATAATCACTTGGAGTCAAAATCTAAGTTTTCTGATGCCATCCTCACCTCCCATACCCAGTATCGTTTAAGGCCTGTTGATTCTACTTATTGCCACACTATCTTCAAATCTGTCCTCTCTTTTCCCTTACTACTGCTGGTTCATGCCTTTATCACCTTTCCCCTGAACATTTCTAGTGACTCTCTAATAGATCTCCTCTTCCAGCCCCATTTCCCCCAATCTATTTCCAAATAAAGCAGCAAAAATAATTTTCTGAAAAATCCCTCTGGTCATGAAAGTTTGCTGCTCAAAAATCTTCCCATTCAGGTTGTAGTCTGACCCGACTCGTAAGAAAGCCTCAGGATTCTGAGAAAGGGGGGTGATCCTTACCCTAGTCACATACTGCTACATAGCTATCCAGGCCAGCTTTTCCTGGATCAGCCCAAAGTTGTGAATTTTCTCCCTAAACGGTACAATTAACAACATTATCCACCTGGAAGAGGGCACGTATTAAAAAAAAAAAAAAATCTTCCTCTTCCCATTCCCTGGAAATCATCTCTTGCTATTTCTTTCTTATGTCACTTTTTGCCTTCTTTTAGAGCTACTTCTAGGCTTTTCTCTTCTTACCCAGGAGCTTATAAGCTCCATGAAAGGAGACCACAAAAGAAATATTTTTGGCAGCACCTGCATGGTCTTGCACATACTACTCAAGTGGTAGATTCTTTGAATGAACTGGAAATATCAGTTAAGAGAGAAAATGTACAGTTACATGAAACATGTTCATTTAATATTAATACTTTTTTATTAGCATCACAAGAATTTTTATTGTCACTCTTACAAGTCTGAACTTTATACAGATTTCTAGACTGGTAACTGATATCCATCAGCTTGTTCCTTTAGTCCCTGTCTCTTTCCCAGTTGCTTTTCCAAAATTACTACCTTCATCATGAAACATGAGTTTTCTCAATTCAAACTTGGGGAAAAAAGCATTTTTACTTTTCTAACAGAGATATCATAGAGCAGATAAATAGATTGGCAAGCGTTTTCCATGTCTTTTCCAAAGCTGTCTGGGCTGAGTTTATTGACAACTTCTTTCAGGTCATCCTCTGGTTTTGGCAGATCCATTGGTGCTGAGTATGAGGTTTTCCAAATCTGGTTGTTGTGCTTTTCAGTAAAACCGACAGAGCCTAAATGAAACTCATCACCATCGGTAATCTTGACATCAACATGAACTTTATTCATGGGCTCTCGTTTTTTGACCATGGGACACATTTTGTCATAAGCAGGACCTGTGCCATGAAAATTAGCCAATTTTTGCCCTGAACATCCTCAGTAATTAGCTTGAATTTTCTAAATGCAACTTCATCATTCTGCAGATTAGCTAAGCTCACTTCAGAAATGTGACCCTTGCTATCCAATGTGATTTTGGTTCCTTGAGTTCTCATGACAAGTTTTTCCAATATTTTTATGTTGGACATAGTTGGTGCTTTCACATTATTCCAGTTTTTCTTAGAACATGGATCAACCACTTTTCCTCTAGCCTCCCTTTTTGCTACCTTTTGTAAGGTGCTTATTCTGGCAGACTGAGTTGCTGCTCAGTCAAAAGGGAACATTTAATCGTATTCCACCACAAAATAAAATATGAAATATTTTCAACACAGAAATCCTCTTACATAAAAAAGATTTAATTTTCATCTTTGAGTTTAATAATCATCTGATTACAAAGCACTATAGAATTTAAAGAATCTTTCATTAAAAAAAAAAACTGGAAAAGACCCTGATGCTGGGAAAGATTGAAAGCAGGAGGAGAAAGGGATGACAGAGGATGAGATGGCCAGATGGCATCACCGACTCAATGGACATGAGTTTGAGTAAATTCTGGGAGTTGGTGATGAACAAGGAGGCTTGGTGTGCTGCAGTCCATGGGGTCACAAACAGTCAGACATGACTGAGTGACTGAACTGAACTGATAATTTCTGTAAAGTGGTTTTGTTTTAGACACTGTGGGATTGCGGTTCTTGCTTCTTTTGTCTCCCATTTAATGGAGGAGACTAGGAGGCCTGTGTAAGGTTCCTGATGGGAAGGACTGGTGATGGGCAAAACTGGGTCTTACTCTGGTGGGCAGGACCTTACTCAGTAAAACTTTAATCCAATTATCTGCTGGCCTGAGGCAACCCAGCCCTTAGGTGTATTGACTCAAAGGTCTGGTTAATGGCAACCTCCAAGAGGGTTTGGGTTTCCCTGGTGGTTCAGACGGTAATGCAGGACACCCAGCTTCGATCCCTGGGTCAGGAAGATCCCCTAGAGAAGGGAATGGCAACCCACTCTGGTATTCTTGCCTGGGAAATCCCATAGACAGAAAAGTCTGGCAGGCTACAGTCAACGGGGTCTCAAAGAGTTGGACACAACTAAGCAACTAGCACACACACCAAGAGAGTTTACACAAAAGGTGACTTTCCCAGACAGCTGCTGCCAGTTGCCCTATCCCTGTGGTGAGTCTCTTCCCACCCACACCTCCACAGGAGACCTTCCAACAGTGGCAGGTAGTTTTGGTTCAGTTTCCTATGGAGTCACTGCTCCTTTCCTCTGAGTCTAGGAGTGAACAAGGTTTTGTTTGTGCCCTTCAAGGCTAGAGTCTGTTTTCCCCAGTCCTGTGGAAGTCTTGTAATCAAACCCCTCTCACTTTCAAGGTCAGATTCCCTGGGGATTTCCAGTTCTTTTGTTGGGTCCCCAGGCTGGGAAGCCTGACGTGGGGTTCTGAACCTTCACAACAGTGGGAGAACTTCTTTGGAATTATTGTTCTCCAGTTTGTGGATCACGGGTATGGGATTTTATTTATCATGTTTGTGTCCCTTCTACTGTCTTGCTGCAGCTTCTTCTCTATCTTTGGATGCCTATCATTTTTTGGTAGGTTCCAGTATCCTCCTCCTGATGGTTGTTCAACAGCTAGTTGTGATTTTGGTGTTCTTGCAGGAGATGAGTGCATGTCCTTCTACTCTGCCATCTTGAACTGGAAGTCGTGTTATTGTAGTTTCTCTGATAATTAGAGATGTTGAGCATCTTTTTATTTGCTAGTTGTCCATGTCTATTTAGGTCTTTTGCCCCTTTTTTGACTAGGTTGTTTGTTTTTTTTTGTAATTGAGTTGTATGAACTGTTAGTATATTTTTAAAATTAATCCTTTATTGGTCACATCTTTTCCAAACATTCTCTCCCAGTCCATAGGTTGTCTTTTTGCAGGGCTTCCCTGGTGGCTCAGACAGTAAAATATCTGCCTGCAAGGTGGGAGACCCAGGTTAGATCCCTGGGTAGAGAAGATCCCCTGAAGAAAGGAATAGTTACCCACTCCAGTGTTCTTGCCTGGAGAATCCCATGGACAGAGACCCTGGAGGGCTACAGTTCATGAGGTTGCAAAGAGTCGGACATGACTAAGTGACTAACACTTTAATATAAGGTTGTTTTTGTCTACAAAACAAAGTTTGTTTGATAGGAATTGCATTAATCCTATAGATTAATTTAGGGAGAATTGACATCTATACCATGTTGGATCTTCCAATCCGTGAACATGGTATGTTTTTCCTTTTTTATTTAGGTATTCTTTGAGTTATTTCATTAATATCTTATAATTTCTGGCATACAACCTTGCACATCTTATTAATAGTTATATCCATAACTATTTAATTTTCTTATAAATTCCTGTAAGTGGTGTTTGTTTTAATATCAATTTCTGCATGATTATTGTTAATGTATAGAAATTATTGATTTCTGTTGTATCCTGCAACCTTGCTGAACTCACCTATTAGTTCTAAGCTGTTGGTTTTTTTTCGATGATTTCTTATGGTTTTCCACATAAGCAATTATGTCATCTGTAAAATAGGGTTTTTTTGGTACGCACTCCTTATCAAGTTGAGACAATTCCCCTCTATTCCTAACTTACTGAGGGTTTCTTCATGAATATGTGCTAGATATTGTCAAATGCTTTTTCTGTGTCAATTGCTTTGATCACATGATTTTTCTTCTTTAGTTTGTTAATATGAAGGATAATACTGATTTCCTTATATTGAACCAGTCTTGCATAACTAGAATAAATTCCACTGGGTCATGGTTATAATTAGTTTTATACATCATTAGTTTAAATTTACTTTTGAGTAGTATTGAAGGATTTTTTATGTCTGCTTTTATTTTGATTTTTTTTCATTTTACTTCCCCCTCCCCTCCAAAGATAATGGCCTTTTTTTGCATAACAAATGACAGTGACAGAGATAATTATTTGAAAAAATTAATTTTATTTGCTATCCTCAATGCAATCAAATACATAAAACATAGGGTTAATGTGTATTTTCCTAAAGTCCAAAGCTGGCATGAGATTCGTAAAGAAGTCAATGAATCAAACAAAGGCAGTGTGTCATGGCTGTTCATGCAGATGTTGTGCAGTCGTCATTTTCAGCCCAAGTTTCTTCCCTGAGTTCCAGACCCAGCTCTCCAATTCCTTACTGGACGTCTCTCTGTGATATTCCATAAATACTTCAAACTCAACAAGTCTCACCGAACTCACCATCTTCTTACCCAAACTTGCTTCTTCTACTATGTTTCCTTCCCTAACTGGTGACATTACCATCCACACAATGACCTAAGCCAGGAACGTTGTCATTGTCTCTCTTGCTCCCTGCTCAATTCTTCCAATTAAAGCCTGCTGACTCTGCAACTAAAGATGTATCAAATCAGTCCCCTTTTCTCCATTCCCTTAACATTCTCCCTAACTCTAGTCTCAATACCTCTCTTCTTGATTATTACATTTGCTTCTCTCACTCATATTTTCCTTCTCCAGTCCACTTGCCAAAATGGCCACTGCTAATTGTGTCCTGGTAAATGTTCAACAAGAGGTTCTGTAAGAAAAAAGCTCTGATTTGTAACATTTTCTGATTTCCATGATATAAATATAACTGAGTTCAAGCTACTAAGATGTCAGTTGGCTTGCAAAATTCCTGAAATTGCAAGAATTGTTTCCTGTGGTAGTTGGTATGAGCCAGTTCCAGAAATCCACTGGTACAACTGAATCTTTGTAACAGGGAAATTTAATCAGATTGCCCCCTTAGTTAAAACTTTAATGACTCTCCAGGGCTTCCCTGGAGAAGCCCAGTGGTAAAGAATCTGCCTGGTAATGCAAGAGGTGCAAGAGACACAGATTCAACTTCTCGGTTGGGAAGATCCTCCGGAGAAGGAAATGGCAGCCTATTCCAGTATTCTTGTCTGGAAATCCCATGGACAAAGGAGCCTGGCCATGGGGTCTCAAAGAGTCAGACATGACGCGACTGAGCACACACACCCACAGGATAAAACTTTAACTTAGCACTCACATTACTTCATGATATAGCCACTGCAGACCTCACCAGATTCATCTCTCAAACCACCCAAACTGCCACCCTAATGTCACAATTTTGAACGGCTTGACGTTCTTGAATTCACCAAGCTGTTTCACATATTGTACCTTTTGTCTTGCTTCTCTCAGTACCTGATAAGCACCTATTCATTTTTCCAGATTCATCTGATGCCTTCAGGCATAACTGGAAATACCTTTATTGAGATCCATTCGATGTCTGTCACAGAACCTACTGAAATCCATTCAGATGTCTTGTTGCACCTGTTACTTTACGTTTCTTTCTCTGATACCAACCTGTGACGCTACTTTAGAATGCACAGAATTTCATTCATCTTTATCTTTCTAACACCTAAGGCCGTAACCTGGTCTATTGGTACCATTTAATTAATTATTAACCAATAGAATGGAAAGATATATTTGGACTAAGACATAAAAGAGTTAATAGTCAGCTAGACAAGTATGAAGAGGAAATTGCAAGGGAGAGAACGTCTGTAAATATACAAATATATAAGAAGAACACTCTTCAACCCCTTAGAAGACAAGATGTGATGCTCCTAAGGGGATTTTGTAAATNGAGTTAATAGTCAGCTAGACAAGTATGAAGAGGAAATTGCAAGGGAGAGAACGTCTGTAAATATACAAATATATAAGAAGAACACTCTTCAACCCCTTAGAAGACAAGATGTGATGCTCCTAAGGGGATTTTGTAAATCTTCCTTTGAGTAAATGAATAAAAAGCTAACAGTGAGCCCATCAAACTGTGGACTTCAATTTTGATCAATAGCAGCAAGACACTATGATGCTCTTCACTCCTCACCCTCTGCTCATTTGTCATAGATACAAAAATGTACTGTTCCCTGATTAGAGAAGGTACAAATGCTCCTTCTCTTACTTGTCTTACCAATGATTCCCAAGATATCTCAGTGTAGATGGTGAGAAGTGGACAGATATATTTTTTATATGGGACTGAGAGGACTTAATGATGGATTTGATGTAAATTGTGATGAAAAGGGAGCTATCAAAACTGTGTGTGTGCATATGTGTGCTCAGTCATGTCCACCTCTTTGAGATCCCATGAGCTGTAGTCTGCCAGGTTCCTCTATCCATGGGATTTTCCAGAATGTCTCTTAGGTTTTTAGTCTAAGCAACTGGAAAGACGAAGTTGTCATTAACTGAGAAGGGGAAAATTACAGGAGAAGCAGGTATGTGCTGGTGGGAAAATTCTATTCTGAACATGCCTATAAGATATCCAAGTGGAAAGTTCAAGTAGGCAGTTGAGTATACAAGTGTTCAGGATATAAATCAAGGCCAGGGATGTTTATTTGGGAGTAATTAAATTAAATGGCATCACTGACTCAATGGACATGAGTCTGACTAAACTCTGGGAGTTGGTGATGGACAGTGAGGCCTGGCGTGGTGCAGTCCATGGGGTCGCAAAGAGTCGGACACGACTGAGTGACTGAACTAAACTGAAATTGTGAGAACTGGATTAAATTATCTAGAAAAACGTCTGAAGATTGAGCCCTAAACATTGCAAAGTTTGGAGGCTGGAAAGAAAGCAAAAGCTGGAGTCAGTTGAAGGAGCAGTGAAGAAGCAGTCAGGGAGATAAAAGGAACACTACGAGGTTTCTGTGTTATGAAGACTAAGAGAAGGAATCATTATAAGAATGGAACGCTTAACTCTATTGAATGTTGCTGTCTCAATCAGCTCAGGCTACTATGATAGAATACCATAGTATTTCTCTTGTGGTCCAGTGGGTTAAGACTCCACATTTCCACTGCAGGGGGCGTGGGTTTGATTCTTGGTTGGTGAACTAAAGTCCCACATGCAATGCGGTGTAGCCAAAATAATAATAATAATAATAATAATATTTTTTAGTTAAAAAAAGAATACCATACACTGCCTGGTTTATAAACAACAGAAGTTGGTTTCTCACAGTTCTGGAGGCAGAAGTCCAAGATTAGGATGCCAACATGGTTCTGGTGAGAATCCTCTTCCAGGCTGCAGACAACCATTTTCTCCTTATATCTTTACATGGCAGAGAAAGCAAAAGAGGGCAAAAGACTTCTCTGGGATTTCATTTTATAAAGGAAATGCTCCAGTCACATTCATGAGGACACTGCCCTCATGACCTAATCACCCCATAGGCCCCACCTCCTAATACTATTACATTGGGAGTTTGAATTTCAACATATGAATTTTAGGGTGACACAAACATTCAGTCCATAACAGTTGGTAAGTTGTTGCAATTGGCAACCTAGAGTTCACCAGTGACATGCCAAGTGCAATTTCACTGGATGGGTGGGGACCAACTCACAATGGTTTGAAGAGAGAAAGGGATGTGACATCAGGTCCAAAATCCCACTTGACACCATCTGAGTTCAGTGCATGTCAACCAAGATCTTTGTTTCTTCTTGGGAGGAAGTGTAAAATACCATACATGTTAAGAAGACAGACTTTAGAGTCAGACTGCATAGTTCTAGTTCTGACTTAATCACTTACTAGTAATGTGACCTTGGGCAAATAATTTCCCTTCTTTGTGCCTCAATTTCCTCATTTCTAAAGTGATGATATGTTGTTGTGAGATATATAAAAAGTAATCTGTGTGACATAGAATAGTGTCTGGCACCTAATAAATGCTAATAAAATGATAGACTATTTCATTTCACCTTTCAGAGAATCTCTGTACTGGGATCCTGGAGACCAGGTTTCCTTCCAGCCCTGCTTCTGCTACAGATGCCCTGAGTAACCACCTAAAAAACAAACAAATTAAAATAAAAGATTCCTAGAAATTCAGGGACATGGAGTAAGTTCCAGCCTATCTCAAGGGCAACCTACAGCAAATTAAGGATGGGTGAAATCATGATATCTTATACATACATTCACAGAGACCACTGAAATTTGAAGGGCAAGAAACAAACTCTTTAGCTGCTGAATGTAATGTGACATCAAGTAGGAGGCAGCAGAGTGCAATGAAAGAACTGAGCTGGGAAGCAAAGTGAAGGAAAAAAACAATCAAACCATGATTTAAAAAAAAAAAATTGTCTCCACAGAACAACCAGGCATTTCACAAGTATGATCAAGTGGCCAAGTACAATTCTCATTTCACAGGCGAGAAAACAGGCTCAGAGAGGGTAAGTACTAGATTGGCTTAAAGTTCGGGTTTTCCACATGGAAAAATTAGATCATGGTGGCACACTGTGCCACCACTTTCTACACGGTTATGTAGAAAGATCAGAATTTGAACTTTGCTATTCTAACTCAAAAGTGTCTGCTTTTTCTACCACTAAGGCAGCCACAGTGTTCTGTGATCCATAGCTTAGGTTTTGGAGAGAGAAAGCCTAGATTTGATTCTGACTCCTGACATTTACCAGCTGTATGACCCTGGGCAAGCCACTCCATTTCTCTGAGCTTTTCTTTCTCCATTAGTAAAACAGTGATGATAATGAGTATCTAATTTTCACAGGGCTGCTGTAAGAATTAAACACAGTAATATAAGTGAAACACTTATCACATAAGTGCTACATAAATGGTAGCTCATAATCATACAATATTATACTACTCAAGGTCTAGATTTAGTTTTAGCAACCAATTTTTCCCAGATAAGTTACTATACATCCCTAGGTTCCAGTTTTTACTACATCTCTAAGGTCCCTTTATGTTCATTAAAAACAACAACAACCGATATGTATTGAGCTACTGGTTTTATTTCGTCTTAATTTTAAGCATCTTATGTGAATACTGATTACTTCCTATGCGATTGAGATCACAAAAGCTTTACTTATATTTGACCTATGTCTATCTGAAACTACTTCTATTATAACCCTTTCTGTGATTTTCTGTCCCTATTTAGTCCTTCATTAGTTAAAAGTACTACATAAACATCTATTATGGTACAAAAATGTCTATGTAAATCAACTATTCTGGTGCTTTCATTTCCCCTCTCTAAACACTTTCCAATTGACTAACCTCAGTAGATTTTGGCATTTATTTCTTCCACAGATTCTCTCTAAGATAACTCAAAAGTATGAAGAGTTTACATCCATAGAATTCCTCAGAGAATCAAGTAAAATATTTTCTTCTCTGAAAAACATCACATGAGCACACAAAAATTTGCTTAAAGAGAATATATCCCTAATATATCACACTCTCAATCAACTAATAAAAATATTTACTAAAGCTCTCAAAGCAGGGGGTTAAAGATCAGAGATTTGGCAGCAAATGATAGTAGAACAATTGATTCTATATAAGAAAAAAATGAAACCAGAGCCTTATACTATACCATCTACAAAATTCAACTTCAGACTTATGAGTTACTTACACTTCAGTTCAGTTCAGTCACACAGTCATGTCTGATTCTTTGCAATCCCATGAATCACAGCACGCCAGGCCTCCCTGTCCATCACCATCTCTCGGAGTTCACTCAGACTCACGTCCATCGAGTCCGTGATGCCATCCAGCCATCTCATCCTCGGTTGCCCCCTTCTCCTCTTGCCCCCTATCCCTCCCAGCATCAGAGTCTTTTCCAATGACTCAACTCTTCGCATGAGGTGGCCAAAGTACTGGAGTTTCAGCTTTAGCATCAGTCCTTCCAAAGAAATCCCAGGGCTGATCTCCTTCAGAATGGACTGGTTGGATCTTCTTGCAGTCCAAGGGACTCTCAAGAGTCTTCTCCAACACCACAGTTCAGAAGCATCAATTCTTCAGCGCTCAGCCTTCTTCACAGTCCAACTCTCACATCCATAAATGACCATAGGAAAAACCATAGCCTTGACTAGACGGACCTTAGTCGGCAAAGTAATGTCTCTGCTTTTGAATATGCTTTCTAGGTTGGTCATAACTTTTTTTCCAAGGAGTAAGCATCTTCTAATTTCGTGGCTGTAGCCACCATCTGCAGTGATTTTGGAGCCCCCCAAAATAAAGTCTGACACTGTTTCCACTGTTTCTCCATCTATTTCCCATGAAGTGATGGGACCGGAGCCATGATCTTCGTTTTCTGAATGTTGAGCTTTAAGCCAANGCATCTTTTAATTTCATGGCTGCAGTCACCATCTGCAGTGATTCTGGAGCCCAAAAAAATGAAGTCTGACACTGTTTCCCCATCTATTTCCCATGAAGTGATGCGACCAGATGCCATGATCTTCGTTTTCTGAATCTTGAGCTTTAAGCAAACTTTTTCACTCTCCACTTTCATTTTCATCAAGAGGCTTTTTCGCTCCTCTTCACTTTCTGACATGAGGGTGGTGTCATCTGCATATCTGAGGTTATTGATATTTCTCCCGGCAATCTTGATTCCAGCTTGTGCTTCTTCCAGCCTACCATTTCTCATGATGTACTCTGCAAAGAAGTTAAATAAGCAGGGTGCCAATATACAGCCTTGACGTACTCCTTTTCCTATTTGGAACCAGTCTGTTGTTCCATGTCCAGTTCTAACTGTTGCTTCCTGACCTGCATACATATTTCTCAAGAGGCAGCTCAGGTGGTCTGGTATTCCCATCTCTTTCAGAATTTTCCACAGTTTATTGTGATCCACACAGTTAAAGCTTTTGGCATAGTCAATAAAGCAGAAATAGATGTTTTTCTGGAACTCTCTTGCTTTTTCAATGATCCAGCAGAGGTTGGCCATTTGATCTCTGATTCCTCTGCCTTTTCTAAAACCAGCTTGAATATCAGGGATTTCACGGTTCACAATTGCTGAAGCCTGGCTTGGAGAATTTTGAGCACTACTTTACTAGCATGTGAGGTAGGAAAGCAAAAAAAGAGAAATAAAGGAAAGAAAAACATAGGGGAAAAGCAAATACTAAAATGATAGAGAACAGACTTATGGACGTGGGGAGAGGGGAGAAGAGGGTGGGATGTATGGAAAGAGTAACAAGGGAACTTACATTACCATATGTAAAATAGATAGCCAAAGGGAATTTGCTGTAAGGATCAGGAAACTCAAGCAGGGGCTATGCATCAACCTAGAGGGGCGGAATGGGGAGGGAGATGGGAGGGAGTTTCAAAAGGGAGAGGATATATGTATACCGATGGCTGATTCATGTTGAGGTTTGACAGAAAACAGCAAAATTCTGTAAAGCAATTATCCTTCAATAAAAAATAAATATTTAAAAAAGTATGTAAAACATTAAAATAAACTAAGTGATCGACTAAGTCCTAAGATACCAATAGTTATTTTAAATGTAAATAGTCTAAATATGCCAATTAAAAGGGAGACATTAGCAGACTGGATAAAAAGCCAAACCACACCCTCCAGAAAGCAGTCACAGAAGGAACATACCTCAATATAATAAAAGCCATATATGATAAACCCACAGAAAACATTATCCTCAATGGTGAAAAATTGAAAGCATTTCCGTTAAAGTCAGGAACAAGACAACGGTGCCCACTCTCACCACTACTATTCAACACATTTTTGGAAGTTTTAGCCACAGCAATCAGAGAAGAAAAAGGAATAAAAGAAACCTATATTGGAAAAGAAGTAAAACTCTGTTTGCAGATGACATGATCCTCTACACAGAAAGGCCTAAATACACAACCATAAAATTGCTAGAGCTAATCAATGAATATAGCAAATTTGCAGGATATAAAATTAATACACAGAAATCCCTTGCATTCTCATAACAATGAGAAAACAAAGAGAAATTAAGGAAACAATTACATTCACCATTGTGACAAAAAGAATAAAATACTTAGGAATAAATTTACCTAAAGAAACAAAAGACCTGTATATAGAAAACTTAAAACACTGGTGAAAAAAATTAAAGAGGACACAAATAGATAGAGAAATATACCATGCTCATGGATCAGAAGAATCAATATAGTGAAAATGAGTATAATACTCAAGCCAATCTATAGATTCAATGCAATCCCTATCAAGCTACCAACAGTAGTTTTCACAGAACTAGAACAAATAATTTAACAATTTGTATGGAAATACAAAAAACCTCAAATAGCCAAAGCAATCTTGAGAAAGAATGGAACTGGAGGTATCAACCTACCTGACTTCAGACTATACTACAAAGCTATAGTCATCAAGACAGTATGCTACTGGCACAAAGACAGAAATATAGGTCAATGAAACAAAGCAGAAAGCCCAGAGATAAATCCATACACCACAGACACACCTTATCAAAAATAAGGATCTTTGACAAAGGGAGCAAGAATATACAATGGACTAAAGACAATCTCTTTAACAAGTGGTGCTGGGAAAACTGGTCAACCACCTGTAAAAGAATGAAACTAGAACACTTTCTAACACCATACACAGAAATAAACTCAAAATGGATTAAAGATCTAAATGTAATACCAGAAACTGTAAAACTCCTAGAGGAAAATATAGGCAAAACACTCTCCGACATAAATCACAGCAGGATCCACCATGACCCACCTCCCAGAGTAATGGAAATGAAAGCAAAAATAAATAAATGGGACCTAATTAAACTTAAAAAGNCACACAAAAATAAACTCAAAATGGATTAAAGATCTAAATGTAAGACCAGAAACTATAAAACTCCTAGAGGAGAACATAGGCAAAACACTCTCCGACATAAATCACAGCAGGATCCACCATGACCCACCTCCCAGAGTAATGGAAATGAAAGCAAAAATAAATAAATGGGACCTAATTAAACTTAAAAAGCTTTTGCATAATGAAGAAAACTACAAGCAAAATGAAAAGACAGCCTTCAGAATGGGAGAAAATAATAGTAAATGAAGCAACTGACAAAGAATTAATCTCAAAAATATACAGGCAACTCCTGCAGCTCAATTCCAGAAAAATAAACGACCCAATCAAAAAATGGGCCAAAGAACTACACAGACATTTCTCCAAAGAAGACATATAGATGCCTAACAAACACATGAAAAGATGCTCAACATCACTTACTATCAGAGAAGTGCAAATCAAAACCACAAGGAAGTACCATCTCATGCAAGTCAGAATGGCTGCTATCCAAAAATCTACAAACAATAAATGCTAGAGAGGGTGTGGAGAAAAGGGAACCCTCTTACACTCTTGGTGGGAATGCAAACTAGTACAGCCACTATGGAGAACAGTGTGGAGATTCCTTAAAAAACTACAAATAGAACTGCCATATGACCTAGGAATCCCACTGCTGGGCATACACACCGAAGTAACCAGAATTGAAAGAGACACATGTACCCCAATGTTCATCACAGCACTGTTTATAATAGCCAGGACATGGAAGCAACCTAGATGTCCATCAGCAGATGAATGGATAAGAAAGCTGTGGTACATATACACAATGGAATATTATCCAGCCATTGAGAAGAATACATTTGAATCCGTTCTAATGAGGTAGATGAAACTGGAGCCTATTATACCGAATGAAGTAAGCCAGAAAGAAAAACACCAATATAGTATACTAACGCACATATCGGAGAAGGCAATGGCACCCCACTCCAGTACTCTTGCCTGGAAAATCCCATGGGCAGAGGAGCCTGGTAGGCTGCAGTCCATGGGGTCGCTAAGAGTCAGTCATGACTGAGCAACTTCACTTTCTCTTTTCACCTTCATGCATTGGAGAAGGAAATGGCAACCCACTCTAGTGTTCTTGCCTGGAGAATCCCAGGAATGGGGGAGCCTGGTGGGCTGCCGTCTAAGGGGTCGCATAGAGTCGGACACGACTGAAGCGACTTAGCTGCAGCAGCAGCAGCAACGCATATATATGCAGTTTAGAAAGATGGTAATGATAATCCTGTATGCGAGACAGCAAAAGAGACACAGATGTATAGAACAGTCTTTTGGACTCTGTGGGAGAAGGTGAGGGTGGGATGATCTGACAGAATAGCATTGAAACATGGATATTAACATATGTGAAACAGATTGCCAGTCCTGGTTCGATACATGACAAAGGGTGCTCAGGGTTGGTGCACTGGGATGACCCAGAAGGATGGGATGGGGAGGGAGGTGGGAGGGGTGTTCCGGATGGAAAACACATGTATACCCATGGCTGATTCATGTCAATGTATAGTCAAAACCACCACAATATTGTAAAGTAATTAGCCTCCAATTAACAAAGAAATTAATTTTAAAAAAAAAAGCCAAACCATGATGGTGTGGTCACTCACCTAGAGCTGGACATCCCTGAATGTGAAGTCAAGTGTGCCTCAGGAAGCATTACTACCAACAAAGCTAGTGGAGGTGATGGAATTTCAGGTGAGCTATTTCAAATCCTAAAAGATGATGTTGTGAAAGTGCTTCACTCAATATGCCAGCAAATTTGGAAACCTCAGCAGTGGCCACAGGACTCAAAAGGGTCAATTTTCATTCCAATTCCAAAGAAGGGCAATGCCAAAGAATGTTCAAACTACCATACATTTGTGCTTATTTCACATGCTAGTGAGGTTATGCTCAAAATCCTTAGAGCTAGACTTCAACAGTACATGAATTGAGAACTTTCAGATGTGCAAGCTGCATTTAGAAAAGGCAGAGGAACCAGAGATCAGGTTGCAAACATATGTTGGATAATGTAGAAAGCATGGAATTTCAGAAGAACATCTTCTGGTTTACTGAGTACACTAAAGCCTTTGACTGTGTGGATCATAATAATCTGTGGAAAATTCTTAAGGAGACAGGAATACCAGACCACTTTACGTGCCTCCTGAGAAATCTATATGCAGGTCAAGAAGCAACAGTTAGAACTGGACATGGAACAACAGCCAGGTTCAGATATGCAGATGATACAACTCCAGTGGTACAAAGTGAAGAGGAACTAAAGAGCCTTTTCATAAAGGTGATATGGGAGAGTGAAAAAGCTGGTTTGAAAATCAACATTCACATATCTAAGATCATGGCATCCAGTCCCATCACTTCATGGCAAATAGAAGGGGAAAAAGTGGAAGCAGTATCAGATTTTAGTTTCTTAGGATCTAAAATCACTGCAGACAGAGACTGCAGCGAAGAAATTAAAAGATTCTTGCTCTTTAGAAGCAAAGCTCTGGCAAAGCTAGACAGCATATTAAAAAGCAGAGACATCACTTACTTTGTTCACAAAGGTATGGATAAGTCAAAGCTACAGTTTTTCCAGTAGTCATGTAAGGATGTGAGAGATGGACCATAAAGAAGGCTGAGCGCCAAAGAACTCATGCTTTCAAATTGTGCTGGAGAAGATTCTTGAGAGTCCCTTGAACAGCAAAGAAACCAAACCAGTCAATCCTAAAGGAAATCAACCCTGAATATTCATCAGAAGGACTGATGTTTAAGCTGAAGCTCCAATACTTTGGCCACCTGATGCAAAGAGCCAACTCATCAGAAAAGACCCTGATGCTGGGAAAGATTGAGGGCAGGAAGAGAAGTGGGTGGCAGAGGATGAGATGGTTAGATAGCATCACTGACTCAATGGACACGAATTTTGAGTAAAATCTGGGAGATGATAGAGGACAGAGGAGCTTGGCATCATGCTGCAGTCCATGGGGTCACAAAAGTTGGACATGACTTAGCAACTGAACAACAACTACAAATGTGCTTTTTGCAAGAAACTCACTTCAAACATAAGATAAACAGGTTGAAAACTGAAGGATGGCAAAAGATATATCATGCTAACATTAGTCAAAAGAAAGCAGGAATGGGTATGTAATATCAGAAAATGCAGAATTCACAGGAAAGAATTACTAAGGATGAAGTTATAGGGCTGTAACACTAAGCTTTCTCACTAAGATCAGGAACAACACAAGGACATCCCTTCTCATTGCTTCTGTTCAACATGGTACTGGAAGTTCTAGAAAAAGCAATTAGGAAGAAAAAGAAATAAAAGGCATCTAAATTGGAAAAAAAAAGATGATAATATCTTACATAAAGTCAAATGATGAATCCACCAAAAAACAAAAATAAAAACCTATTAGAGCTAATAAACTACTTTAGTAAAGTTACAGAATACCAGAACAGCATTCAAAAATCATTTATATCTATACATCATCAATAAACAATCCAAAAAGGAAATTAAGAAACCAATTTCACTTACAATAACATAAAAAAGAATAAGGGTGTAAGACTTGTACACTGAAAACTATAAAATGTTGCTGAAAGAAATTAAAGAACACATTATTTAATGAAAAGATATCCCATGTTCATGGATTAGAAGATTATTATTAGGAAACAATACTGTTGAGAAGTAAATCAATCTCTATTAAAACCTGGATATTGGGAGGAGATTCTTTTTTTTTTTTGNATTGCCTTTCTTTGGAATTGGAATGAAAACTGACCTTTTCCATTCCTGTGGCCACTGCTGAGTTTTCAAATAAAGGAAAAACTTTGAGAAAGAAAGAAAGAACAGCCCCTGACATTCAGAAGCTAGCCCAGCACTCACTGCTAGGCCACGTGATTCTCCTATTTAGATATAAACACAGAATAGTAACCTCAGACAAACTTACTCTAAGATCATAATAAATTGAGACAAAGCATGGTCTTTTCATAATTTTGTCTAAACACTGCCACTTGGTCTTCCCAGGAGGCGCTAGTAGTAAAGAAGTCCCCTGCCAATGCAGGAGACATAAGAGTCTCGAGTTCATTCTCTGGGTTGGGAAGATTCCTTGGAGGAGTGCATGGCAACCCACTCCAGTATTCTTGCCTGGAGAACTCTATGACAGAAGAGCCTGGTGGGCTACAGTCCATGGGGTTGCAAAGAGTAAAACACAACTGAAGCAACATAGCATGCATGCATGCATGGAAGCACTGCCACTTCAGTTCAGTTCAGTCGCTCAGTCGTGTCCAACTCTTTGCGACCCCATGAACCGCAGCACGCCAGGCCTCCCTGTCCATCACTAACTCCTGGAGTCCACCCAAACTTATGTCCATCGAGTCGATAATGCTATCCAGCCATCTCATCCTCTGTCATCCCCTTCTCCTCCTGCCCCCAATCCCTCCTAGCATCAGAGTCTTTTCCAATGAGTCACCTCTTTCCATGAGGTGGCCTAAGTATTGGAGTTTCAGCTTTAGCATCAGTCCTTCCAATGAACACCCAGGACTGATCTCCTTTAGAATGGATTGGTTGGATCTCCTTGCAGTCCAAGGGACTCTCAAGAGTCTTCTCCAACATCACAGTTCAANCTTTTCCAATGAGTCACCTCTTTCCATGAGGTGGCCTAAGTATTGGAGTTTCAGCTTTAGCATCAGTCCTTCCAATGAACACCCAGGACTGATCTCCTTTAGAATGGATTGGTTGGATCTCCTTGCAGTCCAAGGGACTCTCAAGAGTCTTCTCCAACATCACAGTTCAAAAGCATCAATTCTTCAGCGATCAGCTTTCTTGACAGTCCAACTCTCACGTCCATACATGACCACTGGGAAAACCATAACCTTGACTAAACAGACCTTTGTTGGCAAAGTAATCTCTGGTTTTTGTTTGTTTGTTTGTTTGTTTCCATTTAAATTTATTTTAATTTGAGGCTAATTATTTTACAATATTGTATTGGTTCTGCCACACATCAACATGAATCCGCCACGGGCATACATGTGTTCCCCATCCTGAATCCCCCTCCCACCTCCCTCCCCATACCATCCCTCCAGGTCATCCCAGTGCCCCAGCCCCAAGCATCCTGTATTGAACCTGGACTGGTGATTCATTTCTTATATGACAATATACATGTTTCCCTGTCATTCCCCCAAATCATCCCACCCTCTCCCTCTCCCATAGAGTCCAAAAGACTTCTGTACATCTGTGTCTCTTTTGCTGTCTCACATACAGGATTATCATTACCATCTTTCTAAATTCCATATATAGGCGTTAGTATACTGTACTGCTGTTTTTCTTTCTGGCTTACTTCACTCTGTATAATCGGCTCCAGTTTCATCCACCTCATTAGAACTGATTCAAATGTATTCTTTTTAATGGCTGAGTAGTAATCCATTGTGTATGTGTACCACAGCTTTCTTATCCATTCATCTGCTGATAGACATCTAGGTTGCTTTCATGTTCTGGCTATTATAAACAGTGCTGTGATGAACATTGGGGAACACATGTCTCTTTCAATTCTGGTTTCCTCAGTGTGTATGCCCAGCAGCGGGATTGCTGGGTCATAAGACAGCTGTCTAGGTTGGTCATAACTTTTCTTCCAAGGAGTAAGTGTCTTTTAACTTCATGGCTGCAATCACCATCTGCAGTGATTTTGGAGCCCCCCAAAATAAAGTCTGACACTGCTTCCACTGTTTCCCCATCTATTTCCCATAAAGTGATGGGACCAGATGCCATGATCTTCGTTTTCTGAATGTTGAGCTTTAAGCCAACTTTTTCACTCTCCTCTTTCACTTTCATCAAGAGGCTTTTTAGCTCCCCTTCACTTTCTGCCATAAGGGTGGTGTCATCTGCATATCTGAGATTACTGATACTCCTCCTGGCAATCTTGATTCCAGCTTGTGCTTCTTCCAGCCCAGTGTTTCTCAGGACGTACTCTGCATATAAGTTAAATAAGCAGGGTGACAATATACAGCCTTGATGTACTCCTTTCCCTATTTGGAACCAGTCTGTTATTCCATGTCCAGTTCTAACTGTTGCCTCCTGACCTGTATATAGGTTTCTCAAGAGGCAGGTCAGGTGGTCTGGTATTTCCATCTCTTTCAGAATTTTCCACAGCTTATTGTGATCCACACAGTCAAAGGCTTTGGCATAGTCAATAAAGCAGAAATACATGTTTTTCTGGAACTCTCTTCCTTTTTCCATGATCCAATGTTAGCAATTTGATCTCTGGTTCCTCTTAGAAAGGGCCAAACACTCTCCTCTTGGCCAAAATGAGTGACTTCTACTTTTATCAATTATAGCTTTAGCTTTATGCTATTCTCACCTCCACTCCTTGGATGTGGGGTTGTTCCTCCCGGCCGCTGCCCCTGACCTCAGACTGGGGTAGCTCCTCTCGGCTGTTCCTGCGCCGTCACAGCCTGGCACTCTAGGCCGCTGCCCCTGACCTCAGACGTGGGGTAACTCTTCTCGGCTGTGCTAAATGCACCAGTTGCAGCCGCTGGCGCTAAGTGCTGGAACAGCCATGAAGAGATACCCCACGTCCAAGGTAAGACAAACCCAAGTAAGATGGTAGGTGGTGCAAGAGGGCATCAAGGGCAGACACACTGAAACTATACTCACAGAAAATTAGTCAGTCTAGTCACACTAGGACCACAGCATTGTCTAACTCAGTGAAACTAAGCCATGCCTGTGAGGCCACACAAGAGGGGCGAGTCATGGTGGAGAGGTCTGACAGAATGTGGTCCACTGGAGAAGGGAATGGCAAACCACTTCACTATTCTTGCCTTGAGAACCCCATGAACAGTATGAAAAGGCAAAATGATAGGATACTGAAAGAGGAACTCCCCAGGTCAGTAGGTGCCCAATATGCTATTGGAGATCAGTGGAGAAATAACTCCAGAAAGAATGAAGGGATGGAACCAAAGCAAAAACAATACCCAGCTGTGGATGTGACTGGTGATAGAAGCAAGGTCCGATGCTGTAAAGAGCAATATTGCATAGGAACCTGGAATATCAGGTCCATGAATCAAGGCAAATTGGAAGTGGTCAAACAAGAGATGGCAAGAGTGAACGTCAACATTCTAGGAATCAGCAAACTAAAATGAACTGGAATGGGTGAATTTAACTCAGATGACCATTATATCTACTACCGCGGGCAGGAATCCCTCAGAAGAAATGGAGTAGCCATCATGGTCAACAGAAGAGTCTGATATGCAGTACTTGGATGCAATTCAAAAACGACAGAATGATCTCTGTTTGTCTCCAAGGCAAACCATTCAATATCAAAGTAATCCAAGTCTATGTCCCAACCAGTAACACTGAAGAAGCTGAAGTTGAACGGTTCTATGAAGACCAACAAGACCTTTTAGAACTAACACCCAAAAAAGATGTCTTTTTCATTATAGGGGACTGGAATGCAAAAGTAGGAAGTCAAGAAACACCTGGAGTAACAGGCAAATTTGGCCTTGGAATGCGCAGTGAAGCAGGGCAGAGACTAATAGAATTTTGCCAAGAAAATGCATTGGTCATAGCNAGTACTTTGGCCACCTCATGCGAAGAGTTGACTCATTGGAAAAGACTCTGATGCTGGGAGGGATTGGGGGCAGGAGGAGAAGGGGACGACCGAGGATGAGATGGCTGGATGGCATCACGGACTCGATGGACATGAGTCTGAGTGAACTCCAGGAGTTGGTGATGAACAGGGAGGCCTGGTGTGCTGCGATTCATGGGGTCGCAAAGAGTCGGACATGACTGAGCAGCTGAACGGAACTAAACTGATTCTCACCTCCCAATAGGTAAAATTTATCGACATACCCAATTACGAAATCATCCCCTCTTTCTGATGGCATCAAAACTAGACCAAACTCCCAATTTCTGATACCCTCGTCCAAAACACTCATCCAAAGTTCAACTTCAATAAAAGGGTTTTTTCCCATAAAATCTTACTGAGACACCCCTTAATTCCTCATGGTGTGTGTTCAGAAACTCACACAGATCAAAATGGAAAAAAAAAAAGATAATGAAAAAATGGGCAAATGACATGGACAAGCATTTCACAGAGTGGGAAACATGAATGTCAAATAAACATATGAAAGGACACTCAACCTCATTGGTAATCAGAACAAGGCAAATGAAGACCTCAGTGAGGTACTATTTTGACTCATTAGATTGCCAAAAGTTAAAAAAAATATGCCAGTATAAAGTGATAGGTAAAGGAAAGCTTATATACTGCTGAGGGGAGTGTAAACTGGGACAACCCCTTTAGAAACATTTTGGTATTACCTAACTAATAAAATCAACCCTGAGATTTCTTTGGAAGGAATGATGCTAAAGATGAAACTCCAGTACTTTGGCCACCTTATGAGAGGAGTTGACTCATTGGAAAAGACTCTGTTGCTGGGAGGGATTGGGGGCAGGAGGAGAAGGAGACGACAGAGGATGAGATGGCTGGATGGCATCACAGACTCGATGGACGTGAGTCCGAGTGAACTTCGGGAGATGGTGATGAACAGGGAGGCCTGGCGTGCTGCGATTCATGGGATTGCAAAGAGTCGGACACGACTGAGCGACTGAACTGAACTAATAAAATTGAACATACCATATTCCACAACTTGGACATTCAAATCTTAGGTATATGCCCTGGAAATTTTTTTCATGTGTATACTGAGATATGTTCATAGCAACACTATTGATAGTAGCAAAAACGTGAAAACAAGTCAAATGTTCATTGAGAAAAAAAATTGTGAGAAAAAAAATATGCTATGTAATAGCATATTACATAGCTTTGAGAGAGTCAGTTCCTAGGCAGGTTGATAAGAAGTTCAGGGTCCCTGAGGAGGAGAACGGGGTCTGGGGCTCTCGAGGAGATAGGGGTCTGAAGTTCTCAAGTAGGAAGAAAGGACAAACGTCTTTTTTTCCCCCCTTCTCTCTACATTCCTTAATCTTAGTCACATAAAAATGATTTTTTTCTTTAAGTCTGAAACTGATGATTACACAACAAACAACTCAGTTTAAATTCTGTGCTAGGGATTATACAACAATATAGCCTTCTTGAGGACAGTTTCTCCTTCCTGAAAACCTTCTGACTAATCCTGAGTGTATGCTCCTCAGTTCTGTGTTGTCACAACAAAGATTTGGAGTGACGACATTAAAGCCTTCAGCATGTCACAGCTCTCGGGTCTTGGACAGACCGTATTATAGCACTTAGACAAATAAGTGTTACAGCTCTATTTTATTTAGAAAACAGCAAGAGAATCCATCCTCGAGGCGTGAGGGCATGCCGACCCAAAGACGCAAAGAGAAGAGAGTGGAGGCATGCGCCAGTGTGCAGGAGAGAGGGAGAGTGCACACGCTTTGGCTCCTCTTTTTATGATTATTTCCTCCCCCTGGGCCTGCCCTATGTAAATTGGGCTAGCCAGGAGTGCTGTTTGTTCTACCTGAGGTCCTCAGACCGTCCTTTGAACTTCCTTTGTTCTATTTTCACAGGTTTTTCCCTTCCTTGTCTTTTAGCCACCACCATTTTGGACTCTTGTTTCCTATTCTAACTACTAACATTCCCCCCTCAAGAGATGGGAGGCCCAATTCTTTGGGAATAGGGGCGTCGAGGTCTTTCTGGCTACTTCCTGCTGAACTGGGATGGTGAGGGATATTGGGCCTCCCCCTCTTGCTAGTCTCAGGCCTCAGAGTCCTTATAGTGGTATCCATCTAAGGGTGAGTGATATTTTCCATGGTCAGCCCTAGTTTTATATCTTTGTTGAACTGGCACTGCATGTTGTAGCTTGTTGACCTGGACAGAGACAAAACAGGTTAGACAATTGATAATACATGGAGCAATCATAAGCAGCATCAATTTGGTATAACAAGGACTAGTAGGGGTATTAGCCAATTTCAAATTCCCATCGCCAGGATGACTCAAGTCCCTCCCTGTTCAGGAATCAGAGTATCTATCTCCTGTCTGTTTGGGAGTACAATTTCTGACAAGCTGTGTTGGCTCTTTATAGCTATCCTGAGAAATCTTATCCCCAGAAACTAGATTTTGGAGGTGTTTATTAGAATGGCACTCATTTGTAGACCTGAATAGGTATCTGAGATCTCCCAGGGGCTCACAGGTGTATTGAGTGTCCTCTTCTGTTTTCTCCCATGGCTTGACTCATGTCCTGGTACCTTGACTGCTGTGGGAGTAGAAAGCATTACAGGGTAGGGGCCCTTCCATGTGGTCCAGAGTTGAGCCTTTGGGGACCCATCTTTCCAGACTTTAATTAGGACTTCAGTCCCTGGAGCATATAGTAGTGACTCTTTAGAATCTTTTGGGTCCTGGTTCATACCCCACAAACGTATATTCTGTTGGAATTGCCCAATGGCCATGGTATAAGACTGGAGGGTCTGAATCTCTGGATCTAGGAAGAGGTCATTGACATAAACAAAAGGTCTCCCATATGACATCTCATCAGAACTAAGACCAACCTGTTCCTTAGGGCAATATGGGTGCAGAGGAGAGCTAATGGTAAAGCCTCTTTCCATCCCAAGGAGGTCTCCTGGGTTATATTTTTTATCGCTGATTTTAAGAATTGGTTGGCTCATTCTACTTTTCCTGAAGACTGAGGCCTCCAGGCACAATGGAGATAATAAGTAATGCCCAATGCTTTAGAGACCCCTTGGGTGACCTTAGAAGTAAATGATGTCCCATGTCACTTTGTAATGACCTGGGCAGACCAAATCTTGGTTAAAGCATCTGCCTGCAATGTGGGAGACCTGGGTTAGATCCCTGGGTCTGGAAGATCCCCTGGAGAAGGAAGTGGCAACCCACTCCAGTATTCTTGCCTGGAGAATCACATGGAGGGAGGAGCCTGGTAGGCTACAGTCCATGGGGTCGCAAAGAGTCAGACACGACTGAGTGACTTCACTTCAGCCTTCTCAGTCAGGGAAGCAAAGCCTTCAACCCACCCTGTGAATGTATCTATCAAGACTAATAGGTATTTATACCCTTGAGAAATTGGCATCTGGGTGAAGTCCATCTGCCAGTCCTCTCCTGGGTAGATCCCACGTTGTTGAATGGGCTGGACCAGCTGGGGTCTTCGAGCGCCTTGGGGGTTGTTTAATTGGCAAGTGGGACAAGAGGAGACCACTTTCCTTATCATTGTTTGGAGGACTGTTCTTCTGAAGGACCTTCCTAGTAATCTTTGGAGGGCCTTCTCCCCTAAACGAGTAGTGGCATGTATGGAGTTAACCAACTTCCATTGGAGGTTCCCAGGCAGAAAAAGGAGTCCCTCCTTTTGGAACTACCCCATATGATCTTGAAAGTCCTCACTCTTAGTTTAAGAGTCTCACCTTCAGTATATGAAGGAGTTTCTAGAAAATTAGTCTGTGGAACTAGGATGGCAACCCCTATTAAGTCATTTTTCTGTAATGCTGCTCTCTTAGCTGCCTGATCAGCTGCTTGGTTCCCTCGTGCCACTTCTGTGCCCCCTTTTTGGTGTCCTTTACAGTGGGAGACTTAAACCTCAGTAGGCAGATGGACTGCCTCCAAGAGCCTAAGAATTTGATCACCATATTTGATTGGGGACCCTCGGGTGGTCAAGTGGCCCCTTTCTTTCCAAATAGCAGCATGTGCATGTAGCACCAGAAACGCATACTTGGAATCAGTGTAAATGGCTATTCTTTTTCCTTTTCCCAGTTCTAAAGCTCGAGTCAGGGCTATGAGCTCAGCTAATTGGGCTGAAGTACCTGGTGGCAGAGGCTTAGCCTCTATGATCTCAAAATTGGAAACTACTGCATATCCAGCTCTTCTTTTTCCATCTAAGACAAAGCTGCTTTCATCGGTGTACCTGATTTCCTCAGGATTGGTCAGAGGATCTTCTGACAATCCCTCTTGGGGTTTTGTCCAGTGGTCCAAGGTTTCTAGGCAGGAGTGAAAGGGGAGAGAGCCCTGGGGGGTAGGCGGGAGTGTGGCTGGGTTAAGAACCTCACAAGGGGATATAGTGAGGCCTGGGTTTTCCATTAGCATTACTTGATATCTGAGGATTCTTTGATCAGACATCCATAAATGGCCATTTAGAAGTTGTTTTTCTTGGTGGCTGGTAAAAATAGTATGTCCCCAAAGGAAAGTTTTAAAGCATCTTCTATCATGATTGCAATAGCTGCAAGATTTTGAAGGCAGGGGGGCCAGCCTCGAGTGGTTGGATCGAGCCTCTTGGATAAGTAAGCTACAAGCTGGGGCTCAGACCCCAACATTTGAGTTAACATTCCCAAGGCTATTCCCTCTCTTTCATGGACAAAAAATTGGAATGCTTTTTCTGGGTCTGGCAACCTCAAGGCAGGTGCCT
>SJYX01005680.1:0-10634 GCA_006410675.1 Oreotragus oreotragus | reverse complement strand
GGATTCTTTATCAACTGAGCTACCAGGGAAGCCCCATATAAGTATATAACCATATCATAAACTCAAAGTGACATCCTTCCAAAAATGTCTATTTGGGTGCTTAGCCTAACACCCACATACGGCTTCTTTCTTCCCAAATCTCCCTCCAAGTTCCCCAGCAACTCTGCCTGAAGAGGGAAGATTCAACAACTGCAGGGGGAAGTTTCAGCTCAGAATTTAACCTCCAACCCTGAGAGCCTGGAAATATTCTTCAAATTATTTATAATTCACTCTCAGACCATGAGCTAGTTTCTAAGGCCTTAAGGAATTGTCTAAAGCTCAGACCACTTATTTCCTACAGAAAACCCTCTTTCTTCTGGTTGCCTTTATATCATACTACACAGTCCTCCATCCACCCAAGGCACAGCCCATAGAGTCAATATGAGGAGGAGAAAGGGGAGAGAAGTTGGAGGGAAACCAGGCTGAGTTCTTATGTCCCTCGTTAAATTTGGGGGGAGGTGCAATATGCCACTCTTTTAATATGCTCTTTAAAACCAGTGGTGCGCCTATCGGCCTCCTCCCTTGGCAAAATATCCTAGGTATGCTTGCGGCCTCTTGGCTGACCAGATCTTGGGCTCTGCCAGGCCCCAGAGTGAAAGCAGAACCTAGGATCTCCACCAGAAACCAAAAAGCATCTGTATTTTTTAAACATTTCCCAGGTGACTCTAGGGACCTTCCCAGGTGGCACAGTGGTAAAAAATCGGCCTGCCAATGCTGGAGATGCAGGAAGACTCAACTTCAATTCCATGGGAAAACTCCATGGAGCTGGGAAAATTCCATGTAGAAGGAAATGGCAACCCACTCCAGTATTCTTGCCTGGAAAACCAATGAACAGAGGAGGCTGGCAGGCTACAGTCTTTGAGGTTTCAAAGAGTTGGGCACAACTGAGCACACACACAGACAGAGGTGATTTTAAGGTGACGCTAAGACATGGGTTCTGAGCCCCCTGCTTCCTGTATTTACCCTTCTGTAATCATCTCCTCTTAAGTATGGAAGGGATATAGTAATGGCCTAGAGGTAGAATACCGGGAATGTGATGGGATCATTCCCAAGGCTAGGTTATAAAAGCACGTGGCTTCTATCCTGTCAGTCTCTCTTGCTTTCTGGGTTCGCCCGCTTTGATAAGTCCATGCGGCGCACAGTGGCACAGTGGTAAAGAATACGCCTGCCAATGCACGAGACACAAGAGATGCGGGTTCAATCCCTGGGTTGGTAAGATCCCCTGGAGAAGGAAATGGCAACCCACTCCAGTATCCTTGCCTGGAGAATTCCGTGAACAGGGGCTGGGCGGGCTGCCATGGAGTTGCAGAGAGTCGGACATGACTGAGTACACACAGCAAAGCAGCCACGTGGCATGCAGCTGGGGCTGGCCTCCAGCCAATGGCCAGTGAGCAAAGGACACCCTCAGCCCAACAACCCCCGGAGAACTGACGACAGCAACAACCACCTCCTTCTTCAGCTGAGCCCTTAGATGCCTCCAGCCCCAGCTGACACTCTGCAGCCTTGGGAGAGTCCCTTAAGCTTTGAGAACCCAGCTAATCTGTGCCTGGATGCCTGACCCAGACACTGAAAGAATACATGTATTATTTTCTTTTGCCATGTTTATTGAGGTATCCTTGATAAGTAAAAATTGTATATGTGTATTGAACATGGTGTTATCTTATACATTCACACTGTGCAATGATGACCACAATGGAGCTAATTAACACATCCATCTCCATGCGTGCAGTGAGAACACTTTAGAGGAAGTCAACGTGTACACTGTTTTAAGTCATTCATTTGGGGATCATTTGTCACATGGCAACAGGTAACATACACACAGTCACTCTAGTGATAAATGTTATGGAAAATAAAGCACAAAATAGCACTAGAGAGTGATGAGGATGGAGGTGAGGGAAGAAGCTGAAATTTTGAGTAGTGCTACCAAGGAAAGCCTCTTTGAGAAGGTTCCATTGAGGAGGTGAGCAAGGGATTCATGCAGACACCCTCAGAGAGACCCTCCAGGCAAGGGGTGGGGGGGTCACAGACATGCAGTGTAGCTTGTTGTTCAGTCACTAAGGCAGATCTGACTCTTTGTGAGCCCATAGGCTGCAGCAAGGCAGGCACCTATGTCCATGGGATTTTCCAAGTAAGAATACTGGGGCAAGTTGATTTCCTACTCCAAGGGATGTTCCCAATCCAGGGATCGAACCTGCATCTCTTGAATCTCCTGCACTGGCAGGCAGATTCTTTACCACTAGCGCCACCTAGGAAGGCCATATGCCATAATATAATTATATACAATGTTTTTAGCATTAGAAACATGTTTCTAAACTTTCAAGTTCAGTTCAGTTCAGTTCAGTCGCTCAGTCGTGTCTGACTCTTTGCCACCCCATGAACTGCAGCACACCAGGCCTCTCTGTCCATCACCAACTCCCAGAGTTTACCCAAACCCAGTGAATTGAGTCGGTGATGCCATCCAGCCATCTCATCCTCTGTCGTCCCCTTCTCCTCCTGCCCCCAGTCCCTCCCAGCATCAGGGTCTTTACCAATGAATCAGCTCTTCGAATCAGTGGCCAAAGTATTGGAGTTTCAGCTTCAGCATCAGTCCTTCCAATGAACACCCAGGACTGATCTCCTTTAGGATGGATTGGTTGGCTCTCCTTACAGTCCAAGGGACTCTCAAGAGTCTTCTCCAATACCACAGTACAGAAGCATCAATTCTTTAGTGCTCAGCTTTCTTCACAGTCCAGCTCTCACATATGGTCCCAAACTGGCTCATTCTACCTCATTTCATATAAGTGATGAGCATTAGTCACTGATAAAATTAAAGTCATAAATATAGAAACCATTTCTCATTGAAACGGCATCTGGAAACTTCTGACCCCATGTTGCTATGTGCACAGATATAGGCACATATATGTAGACTCATGTGTCAGTAAATATGTACTATAACCTGTAAATGTTTTGTTGATTCACTGATAGACACATTATATATTACACACTGAAACCAGTCTTTAATTCTAGGGCACACCTCGTCTCAGTAGCATTTACCAACTTCTCTTACCTAATAATCACTGCTTGGTGGCTCACCATTGTGTCTGCAGAGGACAAGCAAGTGGAGAAACGGAGCCATTCTCTGCATAACTGAAAGCAAATTCTACATCTGTCCCATCTGTGCACCCCATCAGTGACCTTTTCTTCTGGAACAAACTTGGTCTTGCAGACCTTGTCTTAGGAAAGAGACATTCGCCTGATTGTTGGTGTGTGAGAACTGGTTGGCCACTGTGGGCATGCTGGGGTGAGGGGTCCCCTTGTTGGTGCCTTGAAAGATAATCAGAATGGGTGGGAGATCTATTCTTCTGGGAAAACTAGAGAATTACAGGTTGTGGTGTCAGGAAAGGAGCAGCCCCTTTATGTGGGCATTTTCCCTGCAGTTGGCATTTAAAGGATTGTTTGCTCTGACCGTGGAGACACTTTTAATTTTCTCAACATGGAAAAGTCAGGATTTCGTCTCCACCACAATGATGGTGAAAGCAGCTCTAAGTAAAAGTGGATTGAAAGTAATTGTCCTCCCTAAATGGTACTATTGTATGTTGTTTGCAAAGAGCTGTTTTAAAAAGAAAGAAGAGGAGGAGGGAGGGCAGGGTGGGAGGAGGAATAGTGAGAGAGATTCGCAAACTGAGAACAGAGAACAGAATGCTGAGTGAGGCTGTGAGGGGATTAGGAGAGGGCATGTTTGGAGAGTTACAGGCCTGTCATCAATTTCCAGCTCCCTCCATAGATCTGAGAAGTGCTGAAGGGGAGTTCAGCTGTGTGCAGTAGAAGACTTAAGCCCTAGAGGCATCTCTGCTTCTGGATGCCTCTGACAAATCTACCCCCAATTCCAATATATTTCCCTTTTGTTCTCTGAGAGTCTGCTCACCACTGAATCCGCTCATTCTACATTTTTCAAGCTCCCATTTGTTCCTAAGTCTTTTTCTCCCACTGTGGCACCAGGATTTCCTGCAGCCCTGGAGTGGAGAGCTTCGGCTCCTACCTGCCTTCCTGTGGACCTGCCTCTCTCCTACCCCAAGGGATGAAGATGGAGCTGTCAGTCAAGGGTTCCACCTCGCCCACAGAAGCTGGACAAGTGATGCCTGCTCACCTATCAAGAGAACTTTTGGGGACTGGAATGGATGCTCAGGGCCAAAAATGGTTTCTTTCCTTATGAAATTTTACATTTTTAGGACCATTTACATTTAAAATGGTAACCCTTCCCATCTTGAACCCTTCTGTTCATCATTCAATGAACAAAAGTGAAATCAGAGCCAAGACTTGGAAGTAGAGTCAGTCCTTTGAGACTGTTGCCGTGCGTGCATGCTCAGTCACTAAGTTGTATCCGACTCTTTCTGACCCCATGAACTGTAGACTGCAAGGCTCCTCTGACCATGGGGTTTCCCAGGCAAGAATATGGGAGTGGGCTGCCATGCCCTCTTCCAGGGGATATTTCCATCCCAGGGATTGAACCCATATCTCCTGCATTGCAGGCGGATTCTTTACCACTGAGCCACCTGGGAAGCCCCAAGACCATTCACAAAACGCTTGAATGCAGCTAGCTAAAAGCAAGACAACATCAGAGCTTATCAGTAGCACCAGACAATAGATTCCATTTTAGCTTAAAGCTACATTAAGGTAGGTTCTATCTCTCGTAGTGGAAAAATGTCTTAGGTAATATAATATTTTCTTTAAAATCCTGTGAAGTCTGACAGTGATAGAAATAAAAAGTCTGCTGATTTGATTCCACTGAAACCTAAACCAGGAGTCTTGGCTACATTTTCACATGAACAGAAGTCTGCTCTACTTTTTTGGCTTCTCTCATTAAGTTTCTCCACTTGCTCTGAGACGCTTGTGTTAAATGATTTCTGCCAGGATTTGTTCCTTCCCTCTGGGCGACCTGAGGGCTAATCCTGTATTTTCATTCATTCTCAGCACCTCTACGTCTTCATCATCCACCCGAACTCGAATCAGGAGAGCAGCAGTGATGGGTCATCCCCTCCTTCCAAATTCTAGCCTTGGAAGATAGTGATGGGGCTTCCAGGAACACAAAAACAGTGAGGTGGACAATAAGGAGGCTTTTTCATCAAAGTGGGGTCACATCCACCATTCTCCTAGGTTCCCGGGCAGATATTTTAAAAACAAAGTCGATGTTGATGAAGCTTGCCTGGTACTTATCAAATTTCTGCCTTAATTTTTTTTTTTCTATACTCTCTGGCAAGAGAAAAGACATGAACATTTCGTCTTAAATAAAAATGGGCTCTTAAAGATAAAGTGATGACTGCAAGCATATGCTCCAAATGGAAAAGATTAATACTGGAAATCCTTAATTATTAGGGATTTTTATCAATCCTTTCATGGCTTCTCTTTCTGGCTCTCCCCTCTTGGGTTTTTAACTCCTTATTGACACTGATTCCGGGGAGCAGATAAAATATGATCTAATTTACAGTGCATACTCTGTCACCGGGCGGTGCCTCTGAGAAATTTTACTAGAAGTGGTTGCTGTTCATGCTTTTTCCTGTATGTAAAGAAAGTGTGATCTCTATGTGCAGAGTGTATATACAGCCATAGAGAGAAGAAAATGCTCCTAACACACACTGACATACACACACACATGAAAACGCGTAAATGCCTGCGTCCCCCAGGGACTTCCTTAGAGGGAACAAGCAGCCTCACATTTTAGATGTAGCAGAGAGTGGAGAGTAGGGTGACAGAGTCCCTTTCTACCAGGTTAGTCCTTCCCACCAGCTGGACTCTGATGGAGCTGAGAGTTTCCTTTCTGATTCCCACCCTGTGTTCTAGTTCAGGATCACTCATCTCCCCCTTGCCCCTTCCCATCCCATCCCATCCCATCTCATCCCTTCCCATCCCATCCAGGTGCTACAGAGGCACGTTCCTGTTCAGTGTGGCAACATTCTCCTCCACTGATGTCAATTAAAGAAAACAGTGACATCTGGCTGCCTTCATTTCTCTCCACACATAGCTTTGAGACCTGAGCATGCTATGCAGCATATTTGAGCCTGATTTCTTAATTCATAAGTTGATGATAATAATGACAATGTTAACAGGAGTCTTGGGTTCCCCTGATGGCTCAGCAGGTAAAGAATCTGCATGCCAATGCAGAAGACACAGGCTTGATCCCTGGGTTGGGAAGATCTGCTGGAGAGGGGCATGGCTACCCACTCCAGAATTCTTGCCTGGAGAGTCGCCAGCCTTCTTGACAGAGGAGCCTGGCGGGCTACAGTCCAAGGGTTGCAAAGGGTTGGACACGACTGTGCACACATGCATTCAACAGGAGTCTTGGGAGGACTCAGTGTAATAACATATATAAAGTGCTTGGGTTTTGTTAGATTTTCTGTAAACATTATCTCTCCATTCTCTTCTTTCCATCCCCAAAGACAGTCAGTATTAACATTATCCATAAGTTATGTCTGCCATATTATCTCCTGCCCGCAACTACACCTGGCCGATACTAGATGCTCCATTAAGCACTGTTAAATAATTAAACAAAGTCTAGCTGAACACGCATTATCAACTTGTGTTTGCAGAAAGTGAATCCAACCTGGCTCCTTGCACAAACGGAGCTGGAATACAGTGGACGATGACAGGCTGGATGTGAGCCACAGCCTCCAGAAGGGAGACCCCGGCAACGTGCCACACGGCAGCGGGTAGGTGATTTCCTGTGGTCAGTAATCCAGTGGTAGCAGCAGGATGGTCAGGGTTAAAAGGGCCACAGTACCAGCTCTTGCCCTTCTGTTGCCAGCCCTCCAGCCACGTCCTGGAAAAGCCTGTGCTCACCCCTCGGCTTGGTTTTAAAACCAGAGGTTGGAAGATGTGGGGAATAGGGCTTACTCCACGTGGTCCTCCCTGCTCCAGGGCTCTGATCAACTACTGTGCATCCCCACTGAGTCAGGACAAACATGTTAATACTTTGTCCTTATAACTATCAGGAAACTGGGCCCCCACACCCGGGACAAAAATATGCCTTGAATCTGCAGATCGTTGGTCAGAATAAGACAGGATTCACTTTCCTCCTTTAGTCAGAGTGGTTGCTGTTGCTCTTGCAAAAGACAAGAGATGGGGCTCCCCTGTTGGCTCAGAGGTCAAGAATCCGCCTGCCAACGCAGGAGACACAGGTTCCATCCCTGATCTGGGAAGATCCCATATGCCATGGAGGAACTAAGTTTGTGCGCCACAACTACTGAGCCTGCGTTTGAGAGCCGGAAAGCTGCAACTACCCAGCCAGGTGCTGCAGCTAGTGAGGCCCCTGCTCCTCAACAAGAGAAGCCCCCGCCAGGAGAAGCCCGCCCGCCGCAACTAGAGCGTGGCCCCTGCTAGCTGCAACCAGAGAAAAGCTCGCACAGCAGGGAAGACCCAGCACAGCCCACAATAAATACAGAGAATAAATAAAATTATATTTATAAAAGACAACTGAAGCCTGGACAAAGCCAACATGCCATCCTGGTAAAAAAAAAAGACCCCTGCATATGTGGCCAGGAGACTGCCATCCTTGGGAACCAGCGCCCATGCCTCAGCCAGAACGACTGCCAAGTCATTCCTGCTCTCATGCTGGAGAGTGGCTGGGTCTCACGATCACTGTGCCACATCAGAACCTAAGACACCAGAGATTATCTTGGCTAGGCTAGTTAATGAGCCACAAAAACATGTTAAATAAAGAATACACAGTAAGCAGACACAGGCCACTCCGGAATCTACAATATATCCCATGGGTAGAATTCACCACCACCTACCTAGCACATGTTATCTTGAAACACATTCCAATGAGCTCCGCTATTGGAAAGAATTTTGTCAGAAAGTGTAGTGCAGAGAGCCTGGAAATGAGAATCAGCAGATAAAGACTGTGGTCCCACTGCGACTGCTAACAGGCTGTTTTACCTCGGCCAAGACACTCAACCTTGTTGGATCTTATCGTCTCTAACTATACAAATAGGATTCTGGACTAGACAATGCTTAAGGCTCTGTCAGTGGTAACACCTTATGGGTCATTTGGGCACAGATTCCAGTCATTTTCCAAGTGGAGTCCAACGTCAAGAATTGCACTATCCTTAAGTATTTAGCTGGTTAAGGAACACTTGGACTTATTGATAGCAGCAAGGAAATATGAAGCCAATAAACTAGGTTAAGGGAATTTGATATGCTGATGGGCCAACATGAGAAGATGAGGGAGACTGGAACAAAATTTCCAAAGACAGCTCCAAAGAGTTTGAATAAACTCACCAGAAAGCAAAATAAACCCAACTTCCCAAAGAGTGAGATGTTGTCACTAAAACTGGCCTCTATTAATGTCACCTGCGAGGCTTCATCACGATCCCTCATTGGCACCCTGTGTATTTAGTTGCTCAGCTATGTCTGACTCTCTGTGGCTTCACGGACTCTAGCCCACCAGGCTCTTCTGTCCACGGGACTCTTCAGGCAAGAATGGATTGGGTTGTCATGCCTTCTTCCAGGGAATCTTCCCACGCCAGGCATTGAACACAGGTCTCCTGCATTGCAGGTGGATTCTTTACCATCTGAGTCACCAGGGAAGCCTCCTCATTGGTACCCTGGCCACATTGAATTTTTCTGATAAGAGATAACAAGAAGAAAATGAAGCAGGTTGGATGGTCAGAGGACATCTCTTGATATTGGTCAAATAAAAATGAAAAGTTTTGGAAATAATGCATACAATAAAATGTTTGTTTTGATTTTGATCAAAATTTGCTAATCTTAATAAACTTTGGCAACTCTTGGCTGTCAAGCAGAAGAATATGTTCCTATGTTAACTGAAAGCACAAGGAGTAAAATTTCATGATTAATAAGTTGACTGAAAATAGGAATTTATGTGTGGTGGTGTTATTTCCTCAAGTAATTTGAGTAGAATTTGGTTTTCTGGAAGAATTTTCTTTTTGTTTACTATTTCAAAATATAAATCGTCAACTGTTCCACAATCCCTGTAAGATACATCTCCTAATATTCATAGTTGTCTATAATTGGATGTTGATCAACATGTTCTGATTTTATTTCTTATTCCCTAAGAAGGCATGAATTTTAGTGATAAACAGTATCAACTTAAGAGTCAGGCCTGCGTTTTGTTCTGATATTCACAAACTCTGGATCTTTTACAGTCTCAGTTTCATTATCTGTGAAAAATTGATAGGGTTTCTCAGCCTGATGTTGTAGGCATTTGGGTATGATAATTCAAGCAGCAGCCCTGGACGCTACCTGCCAGATATCCATAACACATTTGGCTTTGTGACAATCGAAAATATTTACAGACATTCCCCAATGTCCCCTTTGGGCAACATCACCCCAGGCGGAGGATCTCTGAATTGGGATTGTTGTTCAGTCGTGTCTGACTCTTTGAGACCACATGGACTGCAGCACACCAGGCCTCCCTGTCCTTCACCATCTCCCACAGTCTGCTCAAACTGATGTCCATTGAGTCATTGATAGCACCCAACCATCTCATCCTCTGTCACCCCCATCTCCTCCTGCCCTCAATCTTTCCCAGCATCAGGGTCTTTTCTAAATGAGTCGGATCTTCGCATCAGGTAGCCAAAGGATTGGAGCTTCAGCTTCAGTGTCAGTCCTTCCAGTGAATATATTCAGGGCTGATTTCCTTTGTGATTAACTGGTTTGATCTCCTTGCTGTCCAAGGGACTCTCAACAGTCTTCTCCAGCACCACAGTACTCATGTTTTTTTCTCATGTTGCTGGGAAAATGAAATGAAAGAAGGATAAGAAGCTCATGGTACAGTCTGGGCCCAATAGCTGCCTGTTCTCTCTTTCTCTTGACTGTAGTCTTGGTGGAAATACTAGGGACCTTCAAAGGCTCCATCCATCACCAACTTGAGTCAGGTGCCATCTACTCAGCACTTAGGTATAGTCAGTTGGCTTCTTCGATCTCCGTTCAGCCCCTGATCACGATGGCTGGCTTTGAAAACCCAGCTGACATGGGTTTAGCGTCATTCAAATGACGTAGATGGGGAAGAGGAGGGAAAAGATCCAAGGTATGCTTTTTAAATCCCAATATATTATAAGTAGACATTATATATGGAAAATTTATTGAGCCATGTTGGTGGAAATTTTTCCAGACTAAATTGTGCATTAATCACATTCTAGTTCATAGCTTATTATAAAACAATATTTTCTTACATTACATTTCTGGTGATTTACTATATCCCATATGGATAGTAAAGATAGGTCTGTAAAACAATCCCCTAGAAATTTAAAAGTGAAAAAATGGTAAAGCCTAAAAAATGGTTCTATTTTGGATTTAACCAAAGAGGCAGAGGTGAACAACTTAAATCGGGTTATGGAATCAGTAATTTGTCTCTTTTAAAAAGAAAGAAAAGTGGGAGGGGGCGTTTAGGATGGGGAGGGGACACATGTATTACTGTGGCTGATTCATATGGATGTATGGCAAAAACCATCACAATATTGTTAAGTAATTATTTTCCAATTAAAGTATGTTAATTAATTAAAAAAAGAAAATGGGAAAAAATTTAAAAAAAGAAAGAAAAGAAAAAGTAAGCAAAAACTAACATCTTGTCAAGATAGCTTGTTCCCTCATGAATTCAC
>SJYX01005678.1:98572-121477 GCA_006410675.1 Oreotragus oreotragus | reverse complement strand
CTTATCAACTAAACCACTATTGAGAACATCCTTGAATATCCTGGAGAACATACACACGCCATTTATTTGAAAAATATACTGAGAAGTATATGTTGTCCGTTATGAGAATTTATGTAAACATGCGGTAATGTAACACTGTATACTACTATACTCTTTTCCTGTATTCTGTTTCTCATTTTTTGTCTGTCTGCATCATTATAAATTATTCCTTCTTCTCTGTCTTCCAATTAATTAGTTTTCTCTTCTGTAGCTTACTGAGTTCTTAATTTAGGTTATTGTTTTGGTCATTGCATTATTATAATTTCAAAATTTCTGTTAGTCTCTTTTTTAAAATTAAAAAATACTGCCTGACAAGTTATATAATACAATTGCCTGTGGAGAAGGAAATCGTCTATAAAACATTATCATAAAATAATATATCAACCAATAATTTATAGCCATTGAGATGTTGAAATGTAGTTAATGAGACTGAAGAACTTTATAACATACATGCAAAAATCCTAAACAAAATACTAGTGAACAGAATCCAACAATATATTAAAGGGATCATGTTTCATGATCAAGTGGGGTTTATCACAGGGATATAAGAATTCATCTATGTAAATCAATCAATGTGATACACCATATTAACAAATTGAATTGTTTTATATTTAAAGCTAAATAACCACATTTCTAATAACTTCCACATTAGACATCAAAGGTCTGTATGTTATGATTCTATTATGATTCTACTTTCACTATCCACTTATACTTTAAAATTATAACTAACCTGTCTACCTTGAAAATTTTGAAAAATAAAGATAATTATAATCAGTTAAACAAGATTTACTCATCATTCATATTTTATCTTATATGTATACACATAAATACTGTATGCATATTTGTGTCTGAGATTGTCTATGTATATTTACAACTATGCACACATATACTACAGAGGAAATAAGTTTTTGCAATACTGTTAGAGGTACTTTTATAGNTATATCAACCAATAATTTATAGCCATTGAGATGTTGAAATGTAGTTAATGAGACTGAAGAACTTTATAACATACATGCAAAAATCCTAAACAAAATACTAGTGAACAGAATCCAACAATATATTAAAGGGATCATGTTTCATGATCAAGTGGGGTTTATCACAGGGATATAAGAATTCATCTATGTAAATCAATCAATGTGATACACCATATTAACAAATTGAATTGTTTTAATATTTAAAGCTAAATAACCACATTTCTAATAACTTCCACATTAGACATCAAAGGTCTGTATGTTATGATTCTATTATGATTCTACTTTCACTATCCACTTATACTTTAAAATTATAACTAACCTGTCTACCTTGAAAATTTTGAAAAATAAAGATAATTATAATCAGTTAAACAAGATTTACTCATCATTCATATTTTATCTTATATGTATACACATAAATACTGTATGCATATTTGTGTCTGAGATTGTCTATGTATATTTACAACTATGCACACATATACTACAGAGGAAATAAGTTTTTGCAATACTGTTAGAGGTACTTTTATAGCCCTCTGTTTTAACCTAACATTTATCAAAGAATTCTATTATTAAGTACTCTCTAAAATAATTTCCTATAATGACTATATAAGATTTCCTCTTTTGTTTTTATTTAGATTTAGATAGTCTACTATTGATGAATATTTAAACAGTTTGCACTATTTTGCTACTAGTGCTCACAGAATTATGAATAGCCTATGGACCTAAATTATGGACTTTAAATCTGATTTATTTCTTAGGATAACTGAGATTAAGGTGGGATTGCTAGAAAAGAGTATCCATTGATTAAAGTGTGTTTGTCATATATTGTCAGATTGATTTCCAGAAAAATTGTAGCAGTTTACATTTCCATTAGAGAAACTTAAGAATGCATGCTCTTCTTATTGGTATGTGCTTTGTCATTTGACTTGAGTTTTCACCACCCAATATAAACCGTCTAAGGACGTAAAGCATATCCTCTATTTTATACACATGGCTTTTCTCAATTCTATTTATATTTGAACTCTCTGAGGATTTATGGCTCAAGCTACTCTGTCCATTTTGAACCTTCCTCTTGAAAACTATGTTATAATGAGTTTGTTCTCTTGCTTCTCCTCTCCCTTTCTGCTGTTTTTCTTTCCTATCTCTAACGTGGCATTCTGCCATAGGTCTGGTCTTTAATTTTGTTCCATAGCCTCTCATTAAGTACCCTCCCTGTCCATTATTCAACTCTCCATGTTCAATTCTAAATCTTAAATCCACATTTTCAGCTCATATCTTTGAGATGAAATCTCACTTTTACAATATGCCCACTGAATACTTGTCTGCTTGTCCCTACTGACACCATCATGTCTAGGATCTGAGTTTTATCATTACCCCTGCCCCAACTACCCTAACTCAACCCCCAGTATGTTCCGGTTTTCCCTTTCTATAACTGATTTCACTGTTACTTGGGCTCAAAACACCTCACTCTTTTTCTTGTTGCCTTTGTCTCGCATATCCAGTTAGTCATGGAGAATGACTGACTCTTCATTTGCAGTATCAATCAAGAGCACGTCTAATCTTCCATTACTGCTACTTCCACGCTAAAACAGGCCCTTATCACCATGGTGATTTGCTCTTAAATAATGCTTCAGCATTTAGACTCTCTTGTTATTAATCAGTCTTCACAATGCTTCTAAACCCATCTACTTAATTTATCACTTTGTGGGTACCGCTCTCTTCATCAAAAGCCTCTCTCTAAGTTTCATAATTTATCAAGTGTCTGCCTGCAGTTCCTCTATAGAACAGCTACATTCAGCTTCTGGAGATACTATGCCCTTGTGTGCTCAGCATTTAGACTCTCTTGTTATTAATCAGTCTTCACAATGCTTCTAAATCCATCTACTTAATTTATCACTTTGTGGGTACCGCTCTCTTCATCAAAAGCCTCTCCCTAAGTTTCATAATTTATCAAGTGTCTGCATGCAGTTCCTCTATAGAACAGCTACATTCAGCTTCTGGAGATACTATGCCCTTGTGTGAAAAGATCTGAAAGTGCTTGGGAGTTGACCTCCCCTGAGGCTTCTACCAACCCTTGACTAAGAGATGTAGTTGTACCTGGATTTTAGCAGCCTTGAGATTTAGATTACATTCCAAAGATTTCCCTTAGCCTCAGGCTGCAGCCTGTTCTCTGTGGGCTTTTTAGTGGAGTTAATCGATTCATGGGGTCACAAAGAGTCAGACACGACTGAGCGACTGAACTGAACTGAACTGAACTGAATCCTTACCTGGCCTCCTCTTCTTTCTTGCCCTGCTTCATCTATTATCTTATCTGGCTATCCTGGAAGTATTTCTTTAATTAATGACTTGCCCTTGAATTCTCCTCTCCTACTCCTAAGGTCTGCTTCTAAAAAAAAATAAAACATAAAAAGAAACTTGGTAAGGCACTTTGACTCAAACCAGAGATATAACTACTGCAAATAAGCCCACACCAAGTAGAAAAACAGGTGTGCAAAGCAACTGAATATAATATCTGCTATAGTAGTGATACCATAGTCCACTGAGATAGAAGGGAAGAAATACATATGCCAGATGAGAGAAATCAAACTGGGATGTCTGGATCCTGAAAGTAACCTCTGAGTGGAGCTTAAGAAGTAAGACTTTTTTCAGGCAGAAAGCAAAAGGAAACTCTTCATAGGGAATAGTATGGGAAAAACTACTATGATATGAAAGTATAACATGTTTGCGCTCAGTCACTTCAGTCGAATCAGATTCTTTGCAACCATATGGACCAGAGCCCACTATATTCCTCTGTCCATGGGATTCTCCAGGCAAGAATACTGGAGTGGGTTGCTATGCCTTCCTTCAGGGGATCTTTCCAGCCCAGGGATTGAACCTGCGTCTTTTATGTCTCCTCAGTTCAGTCTCTCAGTCATGTCTGACTCCTTGTGACCCTATGGACTGCAGCACGCCAGGCTTCACTGCCCATCACCAACTACTGGAGCTTGCTCAAGCTCAAGTCCATCGAGTCAGTAATACCATCCACCATTCATCTTATCCTCTGTCATCCCCTTCTCCTCCTGCCTTCAATCTTTCCTAGCATCAGGATCTTTCCCAATGAGTCAGTTCTTCTTATCAGGTGGCCAAAGTATTGGAGTTTCAGCTTCAGCATCAGTCCTTCCNACCATAGTCCACTGAGATAGAAGGGAAGAAATACATGTGCCAGATGAGAGAAATCAAACTGGGATGTCTGGATCCTGAAAGTAACCTCTGAGTGGAGCTTAAGAAGTAAGACTTTTTTCAGGCAGAAAGCAAAAGGAAACTCTTCATAGGGAATAGTATGGGAAAAACTACTATGATATGAAAGTATAACATGTTTGCGCTCAGTCACTTCAGTCGAATCAGATTCTTTGCAACCATATGGACCAGAGCCCACTATATTCCTCTGTCCATGGGATTCTCCAGGCAAGAATACTGGAGTGGGTTGCTATGCCTTCCTTCAGGGGATCTTTCCAGCCCAGGGATTGAACCTGCGTCTTTTATGTCTCCTCAGTTCAGTCTCTCAGTCATGTCTGACTCCTTGTGACCCTATGGACTGCAGCACGCCAGGCTTCACTGCCCATCACCAACTACTGGAGCTTGCTCAAGCTCAAGTCCATCGAGTCAGTAATACCATCCACCATTCATCTTATCCTCTGTCATCCCCTTCTCCTCCTGCCTTCAATCTTTCCTAGCATCAGGATCTTTCCCAATGAGTCAGTTCTTCTTATCAGGTGGCCAAAGTATTGGAGTTTCAGCTTCAGCATCAGTCCTTCCAATGAATATTCATGACTGATTTCCTTTGAGATGGACTGGTTGGATCTCCTTGCAGTCCAAGGGACTCTCAAGAGTCTTCTCAAACTGCGCAGTTCAAAGCATCAATTCTTGGGCGCTCAGCTTTCTTTCTATGTCTCCTCAAGAGCTACAACGAACTCTTTATTATTATCAAAAGACAAAAAATGATACAAGGGAGGGGCAGAGGGCTGGTTCTGGCAGGTAGGTAACATGGCAGAAATCTGCACTCAAAACATTCACTGAGTGACACAGAGGAATTTTGTCTGTTTTATCTTTTGAAAAAGGTGAACAAATGAAGAAACCAGAGCAGTGATGCCATCAGATTCAGAATTTTAACTATTGCTCTAGGGACATCATGGAGGACTAGAAGAGTGAAAATGTGATTAGTTGGGTTAGGGCTGGTTCAGAAAAAGGATCTTCAGAAATCAAATGTCATGGTGGGTAAGAAGGGCTAAGGAGTCTATGGCCATACCACCCTGAAAATGGTGCCAGTCGCCTCTGATCTCAGAAGCTAAGCAGGGCCAGGCGGGTTAGTGCCTGGATGGGAGAAGTGCTAAGGAAGGAAATAACAAATATTAGAAGGAAGGACTGGCAATAGCTGAAAACTTGTGAGGTTTGAGGATTGAAATAGAAGATGCTTTGAGATGGGCTTTGGACCCATCTCAGTGACCAAATCCATCATCTTTACTCTTTATCTTACTTAACCTGTTAATAGCATTTCCCTTCCTTCTGCCTGTGCTTATTCAATTGTTTTGATAGATTTTATTTCCAAATTCTTCTTATTAGTAGTCCATTATTCTTTCGCTATTTAAATACAGTAGGTGGTTAAAACTGGAATTACAACATTTAGGCTACTTACTAAAGAATTGTTAATCCCCCAAAAGAATTACAAATAACCAGTATTTATGTGAGAAAAAAAATACTCCCCAATCTCAGGTGTAGCCAAAGAAATAGCAAAAATAATAATGTCAGATCAGCAAAAGTTTTAGTGTAAAATATCCAGTTTTGGCAAGTATAAAGGAAGGAAACATGCTAATATACTATCGGTGATAGTGTAACTTGTACAAAGTTTTGGAAAGCAATTAAATAACTGGGAAGTTAAAATGCTCATTTTCTTTGATTCAGCAATGTGGCTGCTAATAATTTAAAATAAGAATCTAGATAAATATATGAAGATGCTTATTACAGCATATTTGTAATAGCAAAGCTCTTAAATTATGTTAAACTCTACTAATAGAAATTAATTATATTATAAAATGGCTATTCTACATAAAATTATGCAAATATTATAAAGAATTATTGATATAAAAATGACCAATAAATATTTTGTTGCAAAAGAATAGTGAAATGAGTTTGTAGTGTATGGCCAGATCACACAGTGAGAATATACATGCATTAAAAAATTCTAAAAGGATGCACTCAAAAGTGCTAACACAGATTACCATGGAGGCTTGCAGAGGATGTGTATTCACGCCATTGTCATATTTTTTCTCATTACTAGCAGTAATTTGGCCTTAAAGTAAATGAAAAGAAAGGAGCAGTAACAGGATAATTCAAGGGGACAGCTTAATTTTTTTATGTCTGTGTGAACAGAAGGGATGGAAGATGAAATTTCTGTGTAATTCTGGTGAAATTATATACAATTTAATAAAAATAAAATCCTCATAGTAACACCTTAAAACAGGAAGTGCATTTACAGATAGGAAAATAGAGGCTCCTCACACACTGTGTGTCTAATGAAGGACAGATCTCTTGATCCCTGCCCTGGTGCTTTCTCCATTTTCTTATGCAGTAGTATATCTACTACAAGAAAATCAAATCACCTGAGATGAAAATGTTCTCAGTCATTAATATCTGCCATTTTTTAATATATGGGATTGATTTGGAGTTCATGAGTAAGTCAGAAATTTTGGAGAGTTGACTGTAAGACACTAAAGTTTTGATGTATACTGATCAGACTATCTCAATTCAATTCCATCCCTCTAAAAGGATGATTTCTAAAGCACTGAGAAATATGGCTCAGTCTATGTCCCTAATTTAACAGAGAGGGATTTTGAATGGAAGGTAAATAAACTATGAAGTAGCACTGTAGAGTTTGGCAAGGAAGAATATGCCAAATAGTTTACCTATTCCATATATAAGCTGACATATCTCCAATAATTTTCCTACTGAGCACACTGTAAGTGAAATATCAGCACATTTGATCTAGGGAAGCATCAACTGATTAGTTCATTGCTATAAAGTACAAATGCCCAACCATATAAAATTTCAAGTATCACTCTATGGGAAATGAGAAGGCATCACTAAAATGTGAGTGATATGACTATTATGTGCTTCCTTCCTTTTGTTAGAATTGCTTTATATTGAAAAAAATTAATGATTTACTAACAGAAAAAAATTTTAGTTACTTTATCTATCTTCTTCTAGGAAATTACAAATAAATTTTGTTATTTTAAGAAAATAGGGATGGATTTTTTTGTTTGTAACTTTCAGTATATTAACAATGAATTCTTTCCTAGTCTTGCTCAGTATCCTTCCTCCAATACTTCAATGACATTACCATTGATTTTTACTATGCATTAAAATAGAAATTTTACACACATATTTACCAAATTCAATATTACTAATTTGATAAATTGGGAGATAAAGTAGAAAGGAAAATTGGGGTTTATTTAAAGATGAAATCTGCTAACATGTCAGTGTTTCTGTTTCCTTATAAAATTTATAAATAATACTTCTAATTGAGAAATGCTATCAATAAATCCTTGTTATATATAAACAGTATTTTTTTTTGTTTGTAACTTTCAGTATATTAACAATGAATTCCTTCCTAGTCTTGCTCAGTATCCTTCCTCCAATACTTCAATGACATTACCATTGATTTTACTATGCATTAAAATAGAAATTTCACACACATATTTACCAAATTCAATATTACTAATTTGATAAATTGGGAGATAAAGTAGAAAGGAAAATTGGGGTTTATTTAAAGATGAAATCTGCTAACATGTCAGTGTTTCTGTTTCCTTATAAAATTTATAAATAATACTTCTAATTGAGAAATGCTATCAATAAATCCTTGTTATATATAAACAGTATTTTGTATATACATCAATTCTTATAAACATTCTGATTTCAGCTTATTAAACTGATGTGTAAATATATTTCGTAAGACAGATGCTCTTATAAAAAGATTAACTTGAAGTAGACAAGTGAAGCAGAATTTACATTTCCTATCCTGGAGAGGAGTTTTAGTGAAATCTAAAGTGTAGACCTTGGTCTCAGCATTTAAAATTTATCTTTAGGCATTTGGACTAAGATCTCTACATCTATGTTCCTGGTAACATACATGCTTCTGAAATGCAGGATTTTACAAGGAGACTAGTGTAATTTGATGGTTAATCACAAAAATTTGACAAAGGAGCTGTATTATGGATCTTTTATTTCCCTCCTCTGATTCAAGAAAAGATCTCATTTGTCACACCTTAATGCTGAATTCAACTGAGTTCTCTAATTGGAAAAATGTCTGCCTGATACTTCATGCCTCTCCACATCAGAGGTGCCATTATGCTTAATTCTCAGTATGTGAGAATAAAAGTTTATAATATGGTCACAGAAAGATATTTTGTCCCCAAATTTGCCTGACATCTGTTGAAAGGAAGTACATTTCTGATCTAGTTTTTCATAGCTTCCTGGGAATTAGTAAACTGCTGCTGCTACTGCTGCTGCTAAGTCGCTTCAGTCGTGTCTGACTCTGTGAGACCCCATAGACGGCAGCCCACAAGGCTCCTCTGTCCCTGAACATTGGAGTGGGTTGCCATTTCCTTCTCCAATGCATGAAAGTGAAAAGTGAAAGTGAAGTCGCTCAGTCACGCCTGACTCGTAGCGACCCCATGGACTGCAGCCTACCAGGCTCCTCTCCCCATGGGGTTTTCCAGGCAAGAGTACTGGAGTGGGTTGCCATGGCCTTCTCCAATTAGTAAACAGGGATATATTAATATCTGTATATGTATATGTGGTGTGTGTATATATACACAAATGTATTCTGTGCTCATAAAAAGACTAGTCTTTCCAAGCCAAATTTATTTTAAAAAGAGGGAACAGATGCATTCTAGAGGGAAACAGGAGTAAGGGGACAGGTAAGGCAGAGAGGTCTTGGCAAATAAAAACTATAGAAAAGAGGCCATGGTTGATCTGATCTAGTTTTTCACAGCTTCCTGGGAATTAGTAAACAGGGATATATTAATATGTGTATATGTATGTGTGGTGTGTGTATATATACACAAATGTATTCTGTGCTCATAAAAAGACTAGTCTTTCCAAGCCAGATTTATTTTAAAAAGAGGGAACAGATGCATTCTAGAGGGAAACAGGAGTTAGGGGACAGGTAAGGCAGAGAGGTCTTGGCAAGGAACTAGAAGCACTTTCTCATTATAAGTAAAAGGAGCTTCAGAGACACAGAGATGGAAAAATAAAGAAAAAGCAAACAGTTAAGATGGCACCATAGAGAAATGAAAGAATGAGAGTTTTCCCTTCATGGGTTACAAAGGTTATGAAATTGAGGATTTCCACATAATCAAGAGAGGATAGTCCATGGCAAAGGACATATTTTCACCTATGAGCTGGGAGTAGTCTGGGAAGATTAGGGAGGATGCATGTAATCTATGCTGGGAGTGAACCCTTGCCATTCAGCTATGCTGATAAGGTGAACAAGTCTTTATTTTATTTTGCAACTTTAAAAAATTTTTAAATTTATTTTTTAATTGAAAGATAATTGCTTTACAGAATTGTGTTGGTTTCTGCCAAACATCAACATGAATCAGCATACATAGGTGTACCTATGTCCCCTCCCTCTTGAAACTTCCTCCCTTCTCCCTCCCATCCCACCCCTCTAGGTTGTTGAAAGTGAAAGTGAAGTTGCTCAGTGTGTCAGACTCTTTGAGACTGTAGCCCACCAGACTCCTCCGTCCATGGGATTCTCCAGGCAAAAATACTGGAATGGGTTGCCATTTCCTTCTCCAGGGGGTCTTCCTGACCCAGGGATCGAACCCAGGTCTCCCGCATTGCAGGCAGACGCTTTAACCTCTGAGCCACCAATTTGAGTTCCCTGAGTCATACAGAAGATTCCCATTGGCTATCTATTTTACATATGATAATGCAAGTTTCCATGTTACTCTTTCCATATATTTCCACCCTCTCCTTCCTCCCCTCTCCCCGTGTCCATAAGTTTGTTCTCTATGTCTGTGTCTCCATCGCTGCCCTGCAAATAAATTCATCAGTACCATCTTTCTAGATTCTATATATAAGCATTACTATATGATTTTTCTTTTTCTCTTTCTGACTTACTTCACTCTGTATAGTAGACTCTAGGTTCATCCATCTCATTAGAATTGACTCAAAGGTGTTCTTTTTTATGGCTGTGTAATATTCCATTGTGTATATGTACCATCGCTTCTTTATCCATTCATCTCTTGATGGATATCTGAGTTGCTTCTATGTCTAGCTATTGTAAATAGTGTTGCAATGAATGATAGGGTACTTGTGTCTTTTTCAATTTTGGTTTCCTCAGGATATATTCCTAGTAGTGGAAATGCTGAATCATATGGTGGTTTTATTCTTAGTCCTCTTAAGAAATCTCCATGCTGTCTCCCATAGTGGCTGTATCAATTTACATTCCCACCAACAGTGCAAGAGGGATCTCTTTTCTCCATACCCTCTCCAGCCTTTACTTTTTGTAGACTTTTTGATGATGGCCATTCTGACTGATGTTAGGTGATATCTCATTATGATTTTGATTTGGATTTCTCTATATCTCCATGCTGTCTCCCATAGTGGCTGTATCAATTTACATTCCCACCAACAGTGCAAGAGGGATCTCTTTTCTCCATACCCTCTCCAGCCTTTACTTTTTGTAGACTTTTTGATGATGGCCATTCTGACTGGTGTTAGGTGATATCTCATTATGATTTTGATTTGAATTTCTCTAATAATGAGTAATATTGAGCATCTTTTCATGTGTTTGTTAGCCATCTGTATGTCTTCTTTGGAGAAATGTCTGTTTAGGTCTTTTTCCCACTTTTTGAATTGGGTTGTTTTTCTGGTATTGATTTCTATGAGTTGCTTATACATTTTGGAAATTAATCCTTTATCCGTTGTTTCATTTGCTATTATTTTCTCTGATTCTGAAAGTTGTCTTTTCACCCTGCTTATAGTTTCCATTGCTGTACAAAAGCTTTCAAGGTTAATTAGACCCCACTTGTTTATTTGTTTATTTTTCCTATTACTCTAGGAGGTGAGTCATAGAGGATCTTGCTGTAATTTATATCATAGAGTGTTCTGCCTATGATTTCTTCTTAGAGTTTTATAGTTTCTTATATTCAGGCCTTTAATCCATTTTGAGTTTATCTTTGTGTATGATATCAGAAAGTGTCCTAATTTCATTCTTTTATACATAGCTGTCTAGTTTTCCCAGCACCACTTAATGAACAGGCTCTCTTTGCCCCATTGTATATTCTTGCCCACATTTTTTTCTTTGATTGTGTCTAAAGTGTGTGTGTGTATACATATATCAGGTGGCACTAGTGGTAAAGAGCTAGCCTGCCAATGCAGGAAACGTAAGAGACACAGGTTGGATCCCTGGGTTGGAAAGATCTCCTGGAGGAGGACATGGCGACCGACTCCAGTATTCTTGCCTGGAGAATCCCATGGACAGATAAGCCTGGCAGGCTACAGTCCACAGGATCACAAAGAGTCAGACATGACTGAAGTGAATATATATATACACACACTTTTTAAAAAATTCATATGCTTTACCTAAAAGTAGATGAATTCATAAATTGCTCTAACTTCTTTGTAAACCTGGCAGCTATATTTCCTAGAAGTTTCAAATAAGCAAAAAATACCCAGAAGTAAAATCAATCAGGAGTAATTGCTGTGTTCCTATGAATGCCAGACACACTGAAGATGTATTTAAAATTTTGTTTTAAACTATAAATGGTCTTTGCTTTCAATTTTTTTTTTACATTTTATTTTTTTTTTAATTTTTTACTCAGTAAAGTATTTATTTGAGCTTGACAACAGCAATTATTAACAATGATTTCAACTGAAGGCTTTTTTTTTTTTTTTTAAATTTTACTTTACAGTACTCTACTGGTTTTGGCATACATTGACATGAATCCGCCACGGGTGTACATGAACTCCCAAACATGAACCCCCCTCCCACCTCCCACTGAAGGAAATGGCAACCCACTCCAGTATTCTTGCCTGGAGAATCCCAGGGACGGGGGAGCCTGGTGGGCTGCCGTCTATGGGGTCACACAGAGTTGGACACGACAAAGCGACTTAGCAGCAGCAGCAGCATTCAAGGTCAAAAAATATCAACTCTCCCTTGCAAGTATCCAAAACTGTCTCTACTATGTATCTGCTAGTCCTTAGCTTTTTATTTATTTTTTCCTAAAGATCAGCTTTTACGTTTTCAAATACCTCACACTACTCTGCCTCTCCACATATGCAATGCTTTCATCCAGTCCATCTTGCAGTCCTGTAGCAAAAACATGACTACTTGTTATGGCAAAAAGTCTGCTCCTTGGTCTGATCTGCATTTTCCAGGTGACTTTCCAGGCAGCCTATGATCTATCAGTTGGCCCCTCAGTAAATCTCAGAGTAAGAACACCCATAAGCACAGCACAGGGGCGTTCTGAAGTTTGACTAGTATTTTAGAGTGTTGCAGATCCTAAGATGAAAGCAGTAAGGAAGCTGAAAAACTAGTATTATTTATTTAACAGCTGTCTCTTATACACATCTAGATGTGTATAAGAGACAGCCCTCTCCCTCTCCCTCATGTGTTTCCTTTAAACTTCAGTTTCTGCAAATTTGTTTCTATATTTTTTTATGAATTTCCTGAAAATGTATTAATTTGTAGACATTCGTGCACATGTGCATGTGTGTGCACATAATTTTTAATGAACTAGTTAAATAATTTAAATCTGCTAATATTAATAAATTTAATTATGGAAAAAATTCAAGAACTCTTTTACTCTCTGTTAATTACTATCATTATAGATGCTCTGATACTATAAAAATTAGTTGAGAACTTTGACAAAATAAATCATCTTAAAACAATGAAAATATATTTGCTGGTTCCTAGTTCATCATACTAGCCTGGTGGGCTGCCGTCTATGGGGTCACACAGAGTCGGACATGACTGAAGCGACTTAGCAGCAGCAGCAGTTTATCATTCTAGGTATAACAGAAACAGTGAGATGAAAATATCCAAGTATCTAAACTGTGGAGGGCTGAGAGAGTAGCAACAATCTGCATTTTTAGGCTAGGTTTAGGCAGTTTAGAAGGCAAACCTTGTCAGCATTGCTTTAAAATTGCAGTATCACATCCGGCAAAAGTATGTTTCAGTCTTTAAACAGCTGTGTGTCACTTTAAGAGACTGTACAGTTAATGCTAAAATTGCCTCTGACTGCTCTGTGCCTTAAACTTTTAGATTCTTCCTTGGCTCAAGTCCTTATTTGATTTTTGTTGTTTCTTTTCATGGAAAGGTAATATTTAGTTCAACATTATTTTATTTGACATTAAGGGAAAATATAATTTGTGAGAGATAAGCTTGAATTTATTTTTGGTCTGCAATAAAAGTTTAATGTTATATATTTGGCTTTTAAACATTGTGTTCTCATGAAAATATTATGTAAACCTTATCTGAAATATAATTATGGAAATTATTTTTAGTCAATTAAAATACTTTAATGAATTTGATTTGAAATATTTAAAATTTGAAAATAGTAGTGGCTATGCATCAATAACTGCTTATACTGTATATAAAACCATTTGTTAATTTGTAGAACATTTATAGCACATTTAATTTTTATTTATTGCCAGAATAATAATACCACCATAATTACAATAAAATATTCATCAAATGATGGCTCTCTCTATATATAATACTCAGTAATTAATGCTCTGCCCTTAATTATATCAAAGACCACTTACAGTAGTGTACTTCTGTGTATGTACAAGGGTGTCACTTTTGTATTAATAACCAGCAGTTTGTCTAAGCTGCCTATCACATGTTCTTCCAAGGACAACTCTCCCTTAAGGATCTAATTCATGGTCCCATTCCATTCCATTTTTATGTTTACTTCAAGACTATGGATCTCATTCACATTTTGTTTACTGAGACTATCCCCCTCCCTTGCAATCAAAAACCACCTACCTGTGACCACTGCAATTTTTTAAATTTCCACACCATAAACACACACCATATATACACATAGGCACTCATGGATGCATGAATGTACCCACACACCTTCACAGACATAGGACAAGGAGAGCCATGTTGCCACATTTTCATTACTCTTGCTAGAGTAGGTTGGGCACCTGATTCCTGTTCATTACAGATCTGCAGTACATCAGGCCAACTACCAAGGTCCTTTCAGCATCTAGAAAGTTTGAGTCATGCTAGACCCTGTTTTCCCTTCATTCCCCCCACCCCTTAGATTTCACCATGATGTACACAGCAGTTGAATCCATCTCTTTTTCCTCATATTTCCTTTTGCCACTCAAGCCTTTGTCCAGTAAACCTTCCTCTATCACTGTTTCATGATCATCTGCTCCACTGTCATCGGCCAGTTCTCATACCTCAGAACGGATCCTTCCCAACTCAGAATTTTGCACAAAGTGTCCTACTCAGGAATAGTCGCTACTCTACCTGCTGCATATTCAAGTCATGAGATTAGTCTGGAAATCACTCCTGGGATAATGTTCCTGAAACTCTAGACAATAGACCTTATTATTTGCGAATACATGCTTTTCCTACACAGTATTTATTTAGTCACTAAGTTGTGTTCAACTCTTTGAGACCCCATGGACTGCTGCAGCACACCAGACTTCCTTGTCTTTCATCATCTCCCGGAGTTTGCTCACACTCATATCCATTGAGTTGATGATGCCATCCACCCACCTCATCCTCTATCAGCGCCTTTTCCTCCTGCCTTCAATCTTTCCCAGCATCAGGGTCTTTTGCAATGAGTTAGCTCTTCTCATCAGGTAGCCAAAGTATTGGACCTTCAGCTTCAGCATCAGTCCTTCCAATGAATATTCAGGTTTGATCTCCTTTAGGATTGACTGGTTTGATCTCCTTGCAGTCCAACATTTATACTAACAATTTTTTACTTGAATAATTTTTAATGCTTCAGTCCATTCCCCTTAACATGTAAACTCCAGAAAATCAGAGCCTTGCTCACAACTGATCTCCACCACCTATCATAGTCCTTGGTATCTGGTTGCACTCACCAAATTTAGATTTTATAAAGAAATGAATGAATGGATGCTGTACACATGTATAGGCAGTTGTGGAATATAAGCAGTGATCATTATTGGAGGCAAACCAAAATGGAAGTTACCAGAACCAAGGAAAGGGAACTAAATTGTGAGACAGAAAGCTAGTCCATATGGATGTCAAAGCAATGAGGCTAGGAAAATGCTGAGTATACTGAGCAGTGAACAACTGAGGAAGCCAAAGTGTGGGAAGGTCTACTGGACACTCAAAAGTTGATCCCAAGAAGGAGTGGTTGTCCCTAAACATTATTTTTATTCATAGTCTAGAGGTCTGTCTTGGTTGGAAACAATCAGAAGTATTTTCTCACCAACTTGTGTTTAAAACCATTATTAATAGGACTCATTTCTCAGTGATATTCAGTTTTGTTTTGTTTTGTTTTTCATTCTGCTGAATCCTTTCTGTGTCTCCATTTAGATTGCTTTCCCTTTCTTTTTTTCTAAACTTGAACTAATGATATAAAGGTTGCAGTTCCCTTAGGAATTAGGTATGTGACTTATCTTATGCGGCTAAGTTTATAGAGATGTTAGTTGGCAAAAATGGACCAGAGACCGCTTTTTTTTTTTTAAGTCTACTCAGCATTCAGGAGAAGGCAGTGGCACCCCACTCCGGTACTCTTGCCTGGAAAATCCCATGGACGGAGGAGCCTGATGGGCTGCAGTCCATAGGGTCTCTAAGAGTTGGGCACGACTAAGCGACTTCACTTTCACTTTCACTTTCATGCATTGGAGAAGGAAATGGCAACCCACTCCAGTATTCTTGCCTGGAGAATCCCAGGGACGGGGGAGCCTGGTGGGCTGCCGTCTATGGGGTCACACAGAGTTGGACACGACAAAGCGACTTAGCAGCAGCAGCAGCATTCAAGGTCAAAAAATATCAACTCTCCCTTGCAAGTATCCAAAACTGTCTCTACTATGTATCTGCTAGTCCTTAGCTTTTTATTTATTTTTTCCTAAAGATCAGCTTTTACGTTTTCAAATACCTCACACTACTCTGCCTCTCCACATATGCAATGCTTTCATCCAGTCCATCTTGCAGTCCTGTAGCAAAAACATGACTACTTGTTATGGCAAAAAGTCTGCTCCTTGGTCTGATCTGCATTTTCCAGGTGACTTTCCAGGCAGCCTATGATCTATCAGTTGGCCCCTCAGTAAATCTCAGAGTAAGAACACCCATAAGCACAGCACAGGGGCGTTCTGAAGTTTGACTAGTATTTTAGAGTGTTGCAGATCCTAAGATGAAAGCAGTAAGGAAGCTGAAAAACTAGTATTATTTATTTAACAGACTCGCCAGAAATCTCAGGTCTTCCCTAGTCACTGTATTCTATCCTGCACATCTAGCATAAAAATCTCCATGAAAGCAGAACTGAGTCCTCAGTGAGGGCATTCAGAAACAAACAAGCCTGGATGGGAAGGCCTTGCAACCCACGCTTTTCCCTCTTCTCCTGTGTCCTCTAAGACAGTTCCTAATCTGAGGAGGCACTCAGCAAGGGGACTTGCTAAAATGATCTTTAAAACTGCGTATAAGTCAAACTAATGTTCATAACTCTCTTTGAAGCCCTTTCAATGACAGTGAAGCCATTTGTCTATTACTTTAGAATTTGTGAGTATTACTCCTCTACCTTTCTAGCTTTTATTCTCCATGGTTAGTCACTTTATATTACCTCCTCTGAAGATATACCTTGCCTTTCATTATACTGAAAAAAATTACATAGGCAAAAGGCAAAAACATAGTTATTAAGCCACCAGTAAATAGCTAGTAAGTGTTATCATTAGTCTTAGCTATTAAAATATGTAAGAGCAAAGAATATGCATTTATGTATGTGTATATATTGCATATATATTATACACAGAGAGGCACCTGTATCTGCATATATGCGTGTATAAATCTGTTGTTGTCATAGTTTATTTGCTCAGTCATGTCCGATTGTTTGCAACCCCATGGACTGTAGCCCACCAGATTTCCCTGTCTATGGGATTTCCCAGGAAAGAATACTGGAGTGGGTTGCCATTTCCTTCTCCAGGGGATTTTTTTCTGAGCCAGGGATCAAACCTGCATATCCTGCATTGCAGGCGGATTCTTTACCGCTGAGCCACCTGGGAAGCCCATGTATCTATCTGTATCTGTATCTATATGTAAATCTATATAGAGAAATATCCTCTATACTTTAGGATTGTCATAGCAAGGAGTAGACAGCTTGACCAAAAGTGTTTTAACCAACAATGAAAATGTTCATTTTACATAATAGACAAATTCAACAATTGCAAACATTTGATTTGCAAAAAGTGGATTTTGTGACCCAGTGGTGCTATCAAATGCCTAGGTTCTTCCTAGTCTCCTCAAAGTGCCAACTGCTTTTGTTCATTTCAACAAGAAATGGCACACTAGCTTCAATCTTCCCTAGTCTCAGGAAAACAAATATTTAAACAGCTTGAAGAGAAGGTGTTTCAGTATTCAGAGTGAGATAAATCTCCTTCTGGAACCTCCATCATAGACCCCCTCACATCAAAGTTGTATTCTATGGCAGGTCTAACTCAGGGAATTCATGTTTCCACCCCGGATCTACAGAGAAGCCCAGCATGGCTACAGGAATAAAAGCAAAGTTGGATTTCCGCTAATAGAAGAAGAAAAGGAGAACCTGGTAGGTAGGCAATAAAGAGGATATGACATTTGTGTCAAGGGATTATTAAAGACACATCGAAATAAAGGGATCTGTATCTATCAAGATACAGTCAGGAAAACTGAAACTCTGGTAGGCATTTCAGGCAGGGAATTGGCCACCCGATGTTCAAAGGCTGAAATATCAAGGAAGGAATGCTAAAATAGTCCATAAATTAATAACTGCAGGAAGCAGCTGCCACATCAGAGCTGGGGGAACAAAAGGAAAGAGGCGGGGTTCCCAGAATATAGTCTGGATGGCAGGTCGCCATAAGTGGTACCTGTTATTCTGTAGGTGAAGCCATGTAGCTGATGCTCAGACCACCAGGGGGCGCTGTGAGTTAGTGGAGGCACCTCTAAGGAGGACATTCGATGCAGGATACAGGATGCTCGGGGCTGGTGCACTGTGATGACCCAGAGGGATGGTTTGGGGAGGGACGAGGGAGAAGGGTTCAGGATTGGGAACACGTGTACACCCGTGGCGGATTCATGTTGATGTATGGCAAAACCAATACAATATTGTAAAGTAATTAGCCTCCAATTAAAATTAAAAAACAAAACAAAACTGGAGGCTGAAATCGTGGTTGTCCTTTGTTGCCTGCAGAAGCTGACATGAATGATAAGCAGAAAAGTCATCCCCTCTGCCCTCGTCCTGACTTCCACTCTCCTTCTCCTTCCTCCTCCTAAGAAAAAGTCAGCTGGCAGGGGAGTCAAATGTTTGCATGCTTCACAGCACAGAAAACAGGGTAGTGGCCTTGGAGCTGAGAGAGATTAGGTGATGAAACAGCACAGTATCTTGAAATTCTGAACACCTGGAAATAGCAACATATACGTGCATTTTTAATTATATAAGTAAAGTTCCTATGTTTTAGCGCATGATGGTGCCTCTACCTGGAGTGCTTTTTTCCAGCTGACATTATATTCTTTACATCTCAGCAGACGATCAAAGGACGCTTTAAATACTTTCTTGAACTTCCTTGACACCTAGTGATAGAGTGACTTAGGAAACGTAGCTTAGTCTTCTTGAGAATCTGTTGTCCCATCAATAAGATGGGATAATGATATACGGCATCCGGTCCCATCACTTCATGGGAAATAGATGGGGAAACAGTGGAAACAGTGTCAGACTTTATCTTTTTGGGCTCCAAAATCACTGCAGATGGTGACTGCAGCCATGAAATTAGAAGACGCTTACTCCTTGGAAGAAAAGTTATGACCAACCTAGGCAGCATATTCAAAAGCAGAGACATTACTTTGCCGACTAAGGTCAGTCTGCTGCTGCAGGAAGAGAAGGGGACGACAGAGGATGAGATGGCTGGACGGCATCACGGACTCGATGGACGTGAGTCTGAATAAACTCCGGGAGATGGTGATGAACAGGGAGGCCTGGCGTGCTGCAATTCATGGGGTCACAAAGAGTCGGACATGACTGAGCAACTGAACTGAACTCAAAGATGTGTTTTGAAGATGGAATACCTTTTATTTAGTCGCATGTAAAATGCTTATTGATCATTGTTAAATAGTAAGTTTTATGACTCCCCCAATTTATCAAAACATTTTGTCCTAGTCAATCACTTTGCAAGTCGGGCATCTTATACGAAGCTATAATTATGTAAATCTCATTCTGCTTTAAATTATTCACTTGCATATTTATGACTATCACCAGCTAGTGTTCCTTGAGGATATGACATGTTTATTTAGCACAGTGTCTTGCACGTAGTAGAAACTACAAGCAATAAAAATTTGAAAAAGAAAATTTAAATACATGATGGTAAATATATGATACATATATATGTATGTATGACTACACACACATACTTTATTTACTTTTCTAAAAAGGGAAGAGAAAGGGTACCTTCATATAGGTCACTTTGCTATTGATGTTTTCTATGAGAGCTGTGGTCCTCATAATGTATAAATATACATGTAAAGATAAGTCTGCTGCTGCTAAGTCACTTCAGTCGTGTCCAACTCTGTGCGACCCCATAGATGGCAGCCTACCAGGCTNAGGTCACTTTGCTATTGATGTTTTCTATGAGAGCTGTGGTCCTCATAATGTATAAATATACATGTAAAGATAAGTCTGCTGCTGCTAAGTCACTTCAGTCGTGTCCAACTCTGTGCGACCCCATAGATGGCAGCCTACCAGGCTCCCCCGGCCCTGGGATTCTACATAATATAAATACTAAGGCTCTAGATGTTCTTGATCAGGAGATATTATGATTAGCTACTGTGATCAATTGATATTAAAGGGATAAAATTCACATAAATAACAAAAAAGACTGGGAAGACTATTGCAAGTGGGCTGTTTGGCATGGAGGTCATTATGCTAAGTGAAGTAAGTCAGAGAGAGAAAGATAAATACTAAATGATATCATTTATATGTGGAATCTAAAATAATACAGCAAACTAGTGAATGTAATAAAAAAGAAACAGACTCAACAGATATAGAGAGCAAAGTAGTGGTTACCTGTGGTGAGGGAGGAGGTAGGCCCAAACTGCTGGGTATAAGATAAGCTCAAAGATGTATTGTACAAGGTGGGGACTATAGCCAGTATTTTGTATTAAATGTAAATGTAAAGTAATCTTTATAAATATAAAGCAACCTCTAAAAATTATAATTTGGGGGAGAATGGATACATGTGTATGTCATGGCTGAGTCTTTTCACTGTTCATCTGAAACTATTATAACTGTTAATCGGCCATACCCCAATACAAAATAAGAAGTTTAAAAAAAGAAAAATCTTGCCAAAATAACAGTATAAAAATAAAATTTCTTAAAAATAATAAAATGTAGTGTCTATAAGATTGCAAATATGGAAGTTACGTTTTCCCAAGATGGTCAGGGTAAAGCTGAAAAGGGCTTCCCTGGTAGCTCAGAGGTTAAAGCATCTGCCGGAGACCTTGGTTCGATATCTGGGTCAGGAAGATCCCCTAGAGAAGGAAATGGCAACCCACTCAGTATTCTTGCCTGGAGAATCCCATGGACGGAGGAGCCTGGTGGGCTATAGTCCACGGGGTCGCAAAGAGTCAGACACAACTGAACGACTTCACTTTCACTTTAGCCCATGGGAAATCAACAGTGACATAAAGGATAAATAAACTGTTGTGTGTGCAGGCCAGATAAGACCCTGAAAACTTTGGAGGCCGAGAGAACTTAAAGAAAAAAATTATCTCGAAATGGACTAAACTCATTATAAAGTTGTTACTGTGGCATGTGGAATACAGGGTAGGGCCACTCACTGACTGGATGATCCAAGCACAGGTTTGATCCCTAATTGGGGAACTGAGATCCCTGCTGCTGCACAGCATAGCCAAAAAAAAAAAAAAAAGGAGGGAAAAAAAATCTAACATTCCACTCAGCAGAGAGAAGGAAGTCAGCATTAGTTATTCATAAGTTTAGGATTTCCGGGGTTTTTTTGCTTCCAGGATAGCTTAATTTGGCCCTAAATTTAGTTCAGTCTCTCTCTCAACCTCATTTGTTAATTTCTACAACCTTGCCCTAGAAAAGCCTTCAGAAAATTATATATTCATTTCTCTTCATAAGCATGCAAAATTTTAGCAGAGTTTTTAAAGACTGTGCTACATTTGAAGTGAGAAAAACTGAATATATCAAAGCTTTCTGTTGCTTTGCAAGCTGATGGTTCAATGAATTACTCTTAATGGTGTTCTTTTCTTTTTTGTAGCACTTTTCTGTATTTACACTTTGAGGAACCAACAGAAAAACCTGATAGAATAAATGGCAACCTGAAAAACTGTACCTTAATAAACTCAGTTATTATTCCAAACTAGATAAAACAGGAGAAGGAAATGGCAACCTACTCCAGTGTTCTTGCCTGGAGAATCCCAGGGACGGGGGAGCCTGGTGGGCTGCCGTCTATGGGGTCACACAGAGTTGGAGACGACTGAAGTGACTTAGCAGTAGCAGATAAAACAATACTGTAAGATAATGAGAAAGTGATATCTTCCTCTAAAATTAGAACCTAAAGACACACTACTGACCTCATGTTAAGATATTTTACAGCATAGAAATCTCAGAGAATGGAATTAAGAATAATTCCAGAAAAGCAAGCAATTTTAAACACTTTTCTGAACAAAGAGATTCAGTTCAGTTCAGTCGCTCAGTTGTGTCTGACTCTTTGAGACCCCATGAACCGCAGCATGCCAGGCCTCCCTGTCCATCACCAACTCCCTGAGTTTACCCAAATTCATGTCCATCGAGTCGATGATACCATCCAACCATCTCATCCTCTGTAGTCCCCTTCTGCTCCTGCCCTCAATCTTTCCCAGCATCAGGGTCTTTTCCAATGAATCAGAACAAAGCAGACTATTTATTAAATAAATAAGAAAATGAGGGGAATGTTAATAATACTAGTATTCCATTTTCAATTTCAAAGAATGATATTTAAATATAGTAATACAACATAAATTAAAAATATTTTCATGCTCACATCTGGTAGATGAAACATAAACCATTTGGGTCACCTATTTAAGATCCTGTTAAAGGAAATGACAAATATTTGGACTGGATTACTAAATACATAACTTCTACTAGAGTAGCTGTATGTTTTGGGGGTAATTGGGTTTTTTTGTTGTGGTGATGGTTTTGTTGGATAACTGCTTTTCTCCTAGCCTCAGTAAAGTGAAGTCGTGAAAGTGAAGTTGCTCAGTCTTGTCCGACTCTTTGCGACCCCATGGGCTGTAGCCTACCAGGCTCCTCTGTCCATGGGATTTTCCAGGCAAGACTACTGGAGTGGGGTGCTATTGCCTCCTCCATCCAGTGTACTAGGAGTAAATATAGGAAATATTATGTCATCAGCATATCTGAGGTTATTGATGTTTCTCCCAGCAGTCTTGATTCCAGCTTGTGTTTCTTCCAGTCCAGCGTTTCTCATGATGTACTCTGCATATAAGTTAAATAAGCAGGGAGACAATATACAGCCTTGACGTACTCCTTTTCCTATTTGGAACCAGTCTGTTGTTCCATGTCCAGTTCTAACTGTTGCTTCCTGACCTGCATACAGATTTCTCAAGAGGCAGGTTAGGTGGTCTGGTATTCCCATCTCTTTCAGAATTTTCCAC
>SJYX01005678.1:70264-83961 GCA_006410675.1 Oreotragus oreotragus | reverse complement strand
TTTCCCCATCTATTAAATTCATTACCTTCCTTCAAACAAGTAACAATATCCAACACAGAGAACTGTGAGCTAGCCTAGTCACGTCTGTGTCCGTCTCATATCTCTGGTCAGATTTGGAGGCTGAGATGGTATAATCAAAAACACATTAGCTCTGTGTCCAGTGGCATCTACTTTTATTCTCAGTCAGCAATTTAAAATCTGTGTAACCCTCAGGAATCTATTTACCTCCCTTGAAGGCCAGTGTATGGATGAACTGTTTTTTTTTCGAAATTAATGGTGTAGTGAGGATTAAAATGACGTTTAGAACTTGAGCTCTCAATCAACAGTTGGTTCCATTGTTATTGAGATTAGCTCCAAACCTGTCCACTCTACCTCTTCTTGTGCTAAGTTGTGTCTGACTCTTTGTAACCCTGTGGACTGTAGCCCAACAGGCTGCTCTGTCCATGGAATTCTCCAGGCAAGAATACTGCAATGGGTCGCCATGACCTCGAACCCACGTCTCCCACATTGCAGGCGGATTCTTTACCGTCTGAGCCACCAGGGAAGCCCCTACCTCTTCTTAGATCTGTTTTCTCTCTGTTCTCACCAATAAACGCCCTTGATTCTTTCTCTTTGACTTAATATGTGATCCCTGCCCCTTTTAGCCCCTCCAACTTCATCCATAATCCAGCCTCCACACCACAATCAGGACAGTGGTTCTAAAATGCAAACTCCATCGTGGTGCACTCACAAAAACCTGCAACTACACACTTGTCTCCTGATAAAAATCTAAACTCCTTAGCTTTAGGCTGACCATAGCTCTTTATGATCTGACCCAACTCATCTCTCTCTTCAGTGTCAGGTCTCTCCACCTAATTCTCCACACCTTATATTGAACAACTTGGATCTCCTTCATTTCTTCCATCCATCATATTTTCTGTTACCTCTTTGTACACAGTGTTCCTGCAGTCTGGAATAGCATATTCTTCCTGTTAGCCTGGAAATGTCTACCCTTCCTTTAAGACTGAATGCAGTCTTCTCTTCTCCATTATTGGTCTTTCTATGATAAACTGACAATATTTTATTTTGTGGTTTCACAGTCCACTAGGCATTCTTCAACTGTCCAGTTTAACAGTGTATGATATTTGTTGCTTATATGCCCATTTCTCCTTCTGGCTTTGAGAAACGTGAAGACAGGGTTGTAACCATTTTGTATTCCCAGGGGTTAGCATACTGTCCCTATGTTTGTGATAGTAGATGAATGAATGGATGGAAAACCAACAAGTGATATCTTGTCTCTGTCTCTTATACTGCATTACAGACTAATAGATTGAATTAATTGAAGATTCCAGATCATATACCTCTGCCTGGTTTTGTTGCTTTGATATGTTAGCAAGAAGCTTCATCCCTCTCCAAAATTTCTTCTGTGGTAGCAATAAATTCAATGTCTTCTGGATACAACACTGTACTCTCTTTTTTTCCCATTACTACTTTAGAAACAGTATGTGTTTATGACTTTGTAGATTAATTTGTTATAGTACATGTAATAGGAGCCTTGCTATTTCTTCATAAGTAGTTATGATAAAATATTCATACTTGGTTATGTTTTGTGAAGATCTATATATAATGGAATTCATGTTATTATAATCTTATTTTAAGAGGAAATATAGATGAAAAGATTTTCATTTTTAATGTAAAACTTCTAAATTAAATATACAAAAGTGCTCATCTAAAAGATAATAGAATCATAAGCAGAACACAGGAAAAGGCCTACAAAGCACAATTATATCAAAAAATGTAGTTTTATTCCAAGAGAATTACTGAATTAGTGCATGATAAAACATATTTATTATAAGTTTATATGTCAGTAAACTGTTTAATACAGATTGCATCAATTTTACATAAAGAGTCTATCCAGTTGTTTATAACATTTCAAGATGATTTCAACTTTTTCACATTCAACAAAACAGAGATAAAACATAAACTGAATGGAAAAACATTGGTACTGACATTTCATGGCTTTTTGCAAAGCTTTAAGAGTAGGGACAATGTTAGAACACAGTAGAAAGCTCTCCTCCACCCCTCCACCCATTTGCCCTGTGTCTGAGGGAAAGACACAGAGTCCCAGAGTAAGGAAGCTACAAAAAAAAAAAAAAAAAAAAAAAAAACCTCCCTGTGATCAGGGGAGCTCAAGGTCACCTGAAATGTGAGCTGCAATTTGCTTCTAGGGATTTTGCCCAACAATGGGATGAGATATCTAGAACAGAACAATTAGATATAAATACTCCCTGTCCTTGGTCCCCACTTACTGTTTTCCATTGCACTTACCACCTTCTATGTATTATATATAATATATGTATTTATTTCTACCTTCCTTCAATAATCCATAAGCTCTTTCGACCTTCTTTCAAAAATCCAGTGTCTTTACCATGATTAAATTTAGAGTAGGTGAAATAATTTCTAGTAGTCATTTTTTGTCCTGTCAACAAACTCCATCTAATATTTTAAAAGTGATTTCAAATAAGTTTAATTTCTGTTGTTTTGTTGACAGAAAACAACAAAATTCTGTAAAGCATTTATCCTTCAGTTAAAATATTATTTAAAAATCTGTAAACTCCATGAATGTGGAAAACGTAATCATCTCTCTGTACTGCTGTCACCATAGAACTGACAATAATATTAACACATGGCATATAATAGAGACATAAAACTTTTGAAAGAATAAATTAACATTGGGAATACTAAAGAATTTGTACATGTGTCCAGAGAATATGAGAGCTTAATTCCCTTCCTCAAATGTAGGAAGAAAAGAATATATAATATATAAAATTAAGAATTATATAAATAGCTTATTTAGAAATAAGATAACTTATCTAAAAATTCTATATTATGTTTGTCTCTAGACAGGCCAGAGTATTTCTCAATATTTTGTAGAATTCTTTGAATTACTCAACCATGTATTTTAATTACCTGATAAAATTTTATGAATATAAACAATTATACAGTATTATTGAAATTATTTATTGTTAAATAATTTATTTAAAATTTATAAAGAATTTATTTATGAGTATATCACCCATTTATAAAGAATATAAATATTTAAGATTACTCAGGGATTTGAGCAATGTACTATCAATATTACTATTAATTTGAGGAAGGGTATGCAAAAGACTTTACTAACAAAGGTGCGTCTAGTCAAACGTATAGTTTTTCCAGTAGTGATGTATGGATGTGAGGGCTGAACCATAAAGAAAGCTGAGCACTGAAAAATTGATGCTTTTGCACTGTGATGTTGGAGCAAATTCTTGAGAGTCCCTTGGACTGAAAGCAGATTCAACCAATCCATCTTAAAGGAAAGCAGTTTGAAAAATCATTGGAAGGACTGATGCTGAAGCTGAAACTCCAATATTTGGCCACCTGATGCGAAGAACTGACTCATTTGAAAAGACCCTGACGCTGGGAAAGATTGAAGACAGGAGGAGAAGGGGACGACAGAGGATGAGATGGTTGGTTGGCATCACCGACACAATGGACATGAGTCTGAATAGGCTCCAGGAATTGGTGATGGACAGGGAGGCCTGGTGTGCTACAGTCCATGGGGTTGCTAAGAGTCAGACATGATTGAGCGACTGAACTGAACTGATGCAAAAGACTAAATGGTAGATTGTTCAGTACGTTTTAATATTTTCCTGGAAATGCCCATTTATGTTAAAGAACTAAAATATACTTGAAAGTGAAAGTGAAGTCGCTCAGTCATGTCCAACTCTTTGCCACCCCTGGACTGTAGGCTACCAGGCTCCTCTCTCCATGGGATTCTCCAGGTGAGAATACTGTAGTGGGTTGCCATTTCCTTCTCCAGGGGATCTTCCCAACCCAGGGATCAAACCTGGGTCTCCCGCATTGCAGGCAGACGCTTTAACCTCTCAGCCATGAAGGAAGCATACTTGGGAAATAGAAAATCACCCAAAATGGTACAAACACTATGATACATACTGCAATTTAACACTTAGTAAGTTTTTAGAGCTTTAAAGTTATTGGTTTATTCTTCAGCTCTTATGCTGTTAAATATCACTGTTCCACAAAAGGAATAAAATGTATGTTTACTACATAATTCTCTTTAACATTATACTCTGACAATTTCTTTACTAGAAAATAAAATATGTAAAATAATGGACTATGTACTGAAGACTATTTGTGCCATAATATACAGGTAGTGCTGGCTAGATGACCCAATAAGTAGTTTTTCTTTCCTTGGCATTGGAAGTTTACATTTCCAATTACATTTAAGTAGTTTGAATGAGCCAAGAAAATAATACATAAACATGCATATTTATATAAGTATTATGTACTTAGTAAGCATTTAAAAAATCTTGATGTGTTGAGTATTAAGAACAGTGGTCATAATCCTGCTAGTGAGGTATGCATATATGGGTTGTACTAGAATTGATATTATGTCTAAAAATCCAGTGTGTCTTTACTCTGATTAAATTTAGAGTAGGTGAAATAATTGCTGAAGGTCGGACATGACTGAGCGACTTCACTTTGACTTTTCACTTTCATGCATTGGGGAAGGAAACGGCAACCCACTCCAGTGTTCTTGCCTGGAGAATCCCAGGGACGGGGGAGCCTGGTGGGCTGCCATCTATGGGGTCATACAGAGTCGCACACGCCTAAAGCGACTTAGCAGCAGCAGCAGTCACTTTTTGTCCTTTCAAAAAACTCCATATAATATTTTAGAAGTGATTTCAAGTAATTGTCACCTAACCATCCATTCAAATAAGGTTTGAATACACAGCGGTAAAGAATCCACCTGCCAGTGCAGAAGGCACCAGGGATGTGAATTCAATCCCTGGGTTAGGAGGATTCCCTGGAGTAGGAAATGGAAACTCACTCCAGTACCCTTGCCTGGAAAATTCTACGGACAGAGGATTCTGGCAGACTATAGTCCATGGGGTCGCACAGTCAAAAGAGACTGAGTGTGTGCGTGTACACACACACACACACACACACACACACACACACACACACGTGTAGTAAGATAAATATTGTACGATTTCCCACAGGGCAATAGTACAATTGCCCTGATTTGCACTGAAATCTGATTTCTATTGAAAATTCATTCAATATGAATTTTATTCTGATTTCTATTGAAAATTCATTTTCCTGCTATTTTCTCAAGCCAATGTATTTATTTATTTTAATAATTAAAATATAAATTTATTTATTTTAATTGAAGGCTAGTTACTTTACAATATTGTATTGGTTTTGCCATATATTGTAGTTAAAAAAGGCTGAGTAAAATAGAAATTTCATACTGAAAAAGTTTTTGTAGGATAGTGCTATCCAATATAGTAGTCACTAACCACACATGGCTGTGAAGCTCATGAAATGTGGCTACTTCAACTTGACATGGGTATAAGTGTAAAGCATACACCACGACTTGGAAAATTGATATTAAAAAACAAGGAAGGTAAACTATCTCGTTAATCATTTTTTGTATATATTATATGTTGAAATAGCAATATGAGGCTGTATTGGGTGAAATTAATATAAATTACAGTTAATTTCACCTTTTTTAATGTTGTCATTCAAAAATTCAAAATAATATGTAGTTTGCACTTATGGATCACAATATGTTTGTATTGGACAGCACTGTATAAGATTACTGTTTTAAGCATCTTTCTCTCTCATATTAAGTATTATCAAAAATGATATTACAAGCTTTTTAAAGGTAATAGGAAGGTTAGTGTTTACACAGCCCTCTTCCCTTGATCAAATTCAGATTCTTAACCTAGACATAATCCATCAGTAAATACTAATATCCAATTAAATAGTTAGAAAAATAGTTCCTTTCATGTGTTTTTCCCTTATTATAACATTGTTTCACTTTTCATATTTGTAGCACGTAGGCATTTTGCAAATGTCTTATATGTAATCCAGAAATTTAAAATAATTCAAATTGTATATAAATTTAATATAAATATGACAGGCTCATTTTTGTTCTACCTCATTGGGATTATATCTAGCATGTTATTAAAATGTATTGGTCTGATAATCTGACCAAAAGTGGAGATTTTTCAACACGAAATTTTTTTTCATAACAACATTATTATGAAACAGTGGTGAAATGAAATCTCCAAGAAAGTGTGGAGCCAGCTGGCATGATCAAATTCTGTGTGTGTGTGTTAGTCTCTCAGTCATATCCAACTCTGTGACTCTGTAGACTATAGCCCACTAGATTCCTCTGTCCATGGGATTCTCCAGACAAAAGTACTAGAGTGGGTTGCCATTCCATGCTCCAAGGGATCTTTCCGACTCAGGCATTGAACACAGGTCTCCTGCATTGCAGGCAGATTTTTTACCATCTGAGCTACCAGGGAAGTTTACTCAGATTCTATTTTGCCCTAGTATTAATAATCTCAACTTATTGTTCTCACCCAAAATGACCTTTGGACAGGTTGTTACTCTGCCTGCTTATGAAACTTTCCGGCAAGGAGAGCTGAACTGCCAATAGAATTCTTCTACCTCCAGGGAAATATTGGTCTCCCCCTGGCAATGAGGCACCCACTGCTATATATATATATATTTTAATCCCAAGACAAAGTGAAGTACTCACAGAACATATTATAAAAAATTTTAGTTAAACTCTGCTCACTTGAAGTGATTTGTGTTTCATGTGTTTCATGTTCATTTTACCATCTTTCTACCTTATCATATCTGTATCTTAAGTTCTAGTCACAAAAAAGTCCAAAACATAAAGAGAAGTCCTTGAGAGGTGGATAAGGAAAGTTGACTCTACCAGGGAATAAATTCACCCTTGATTGTCCACCTGCTTTTCTTAAAATGCAGTTTGAACTTAGTGAACATATGTTTGCTAGTTTTCTAGAATCTGTTTCCCTGTTGTGTTTCCAGTTGCCCTGGACTTTCTTGATGGCCAAGAGTGCAAATAGAATGAGGGATACTGCTGGCAGCATAGATTTGCACTGTGCTAGTGAAGAAACTGCATGCTACTAAATTTAGTTGCAAAACACAGCCAGTTTCCCCACATAATCATAGTGGGAGTAATGCTTTATAATTATTTAAAATGCAAGCTCTTCATTTTTGTGTATACATGTGTACTAAGAAACTACATACACCCTTAATCCAAGAAAGACCAGCCAGGTTCTAATGAAAGCAGTTTTAATGACTCTAAACTCGGGCTACAATTCTCTAAAATATACAGTATATATGGTTGGAAAGAATAAAAATGTTCATGACCAAAGGTGAGACCCAATATCAGTAGCAAGATGAGAAGGCTTTTGCTTGGTTGGCTCTCTGATTCTTTTTCTGAATGTTCATTGAATTAGATTTTGATCAGAGGCAATGAGCCCACAAAAGACAATCAGATTCCAGACCTCAGAAGCTCTTGGGCATGGATGATCAAGTGGTGCAGGGATAAACCAGCTCAATGGATAATTAGTTCTGGAAAATTGTGAGCAAAACCGAGAGCAGAGTATTTCCAAAGATGGAATGAGGATATGGTCATAGGCCCTGTTATGTGAGTAGGTATTTTTTAAATTAATTTATTTTTTTATTGAAGGATAATTGCTTTACAGAATTTTGTTGTTTTTTGTTAAACCTCATAATGAATCAGCCATAGGTATACATATATACCCTCCCTCCTGAACCTGCCCCCATCTCCCTCCCCATCCCACCTCTCTAGATTGATACAGAGCCCGTGTTCGGGTTTCCTGAGCTATACAGCAAATTCCTGTTGGCTATCTAGTATGCATGTGGTAATGTCAGTTTCCATGATACTCTTTCCGTATATTCCACTCTCTCCTCCCCTTCCCCATTTTTGCAAGTCTATTCTCTATGTCTGTTTCTCCTTTTTTTTTTTTTTTTTAATTTATAGGATAATTGTTTTACAGATTTTTGTTGTTTTCTTCAAACTCTAATAGAATCAGCCATAGGTATACATATATCCCCTCCCTTTTGATCCTCCCTCCCATCTCCCTCCCCATTCCACCCCTCTAGGTTGATACAAAGACCCTGTTTGAGTTTCCTGAAACATACAGCAAATTCCCATTGGCTATCTATTTTATATATGGTAATGTCAGTTTCCAAATTATTTTCTCCATACATCTCACTCTCTCCTCCCCTCTCCCCATGTTCATAAGTCTATTCTCTATGTCTGTTTTTCCATTGTTGCCCTTTAAATAAATTCTTCAGTACCATTTTTCTAGATTCCATATATATGTGTTACAATACTATACTTATCTTTCTATTTCTGACTTACTTCACTCTGTGTAATAGGGTATAAGTTCATCTACCTCATTAGAACTGACTCAAACATGTTCCTTCTTAATGGCTGATTAATATTCCATTGTTTATATGTACCACAACTTCTTTATCCATTCATCTGTTGATGAACATGGAAGGTTGCTTCCATGTTCTAGCTACTGTAAATAGAGCTGCATTGAACAATGGGATACATGTGTCTTTTTCAATTTTGGTTTCCTTAAGGTATATGCCTAGGAGTGGGATTGCTGGGTCATATGGTGGACCTTTTTTTTTTTTTTTTTAATACCTCTTTCTGATTTCCAACAGACACCAAACTCAGGTGCCTGGATTATTTTTCAACCAGTTTCAAATACAGAGGATATAAAACTAATTTTGTCCAATTTGATGATTTGGTGAAGATGGGCGTAGATTAGATAAAATTCATAGCCTCTTCCAGGTTCATAGAATGTGTTTCCATGATTCCTGAATTTATCTGTGCTTATCTTTTTCACAAAGCAGTTTACCCTAAGATATACTCATAAGTTTCAACGACTGTCAAAATTCTTATCCTTCTTATACAGTTCTTCTGGATATATACCCTCTACTGCTTCAAATAGAGTACTAAGTGTACTTGGGTGCTTAAAATATATTTTATGATATATTGGGCATTTGAGGCAATTCTCTTTTCTACTGCAGATATAAACACCATAAATTGGAAAAGACATACTCCAATTGAAAGGTCGAAAGTCCTTGTTGGCCTTTTCTTGATAGTGTTTATGAGAAAGACAGTTCTAATTTATTGGTAGAACTAAATTTCTTGTACAGAAAACTCAGAGTGAAAGTTTGATAGTGGGACTGGAAAAAATTGTGGAGACATAAGTAAGGTTGGGGACAAGATATGTTATTAGGAAGTTTAGAAAGTGCAAAACTATCTTTAAAATACTCACTTTGAAATATGTTTAAAAAAAATCACAGACAGATCACTGAGTGTGGGGCTTAGCTGTTTATGGAAATCCTTCTCAAGATAAAGGCTCTCATCAACATAGCATTAATGTCCACACAGAGTTTAGTATATTTCTCCATTCTGTTGGAGATTTATAACAACAAGGATTTTTATAAGTATTTTTAAAGAGAAGTTTTAGTTCACAGCAAAATGGAGAGGAAAGCACAAAATTTTCTTTATATCCCCCTGCCCACTGCCAACATACATAGCCTCCTCTATTATCAGTATTACTCTCCAGGATGGTGCTTTTTATTTTTTACTGAGGATGAGCATATATTGACATATCATTATCATCCAAAGTCCACAGTTTACCTTAAGTCAATAGATTACTTTGATTTTCCATGATCTATGGATTGAGACAAATGTATAATGACACATAATCATCATTGTACTATCATACAGAGCATTTTCACTCCTTAAAAATCCTCATGCCCCACCTATTCATCCCCTTCTGTTCCTTGTCTTTGCCAACCACTGGTTTTTCTATTGCATCAACAGTTTTGCTCTTTTCAAAATGTCACATATTTGGTGCCATACAGTATGTAGATTGTCTTCCTTCATTTAGTGATATGAATTTAACTTTCCTTGATGTCTTTTCATGGTTTGATAGTTTCTTTCTTCTTCAAACAAAATAATGTTCCATTGCTGGGATATACCACAGTTTGTTTCTTCATTCACCTACTGAAGGATATCTTGGATACTACCAAGTTTTGGCAATTATGAATAAAGAGACTATATGCATTCATGTGCAGGTCCCTGAGTGAACCTACTTTTTCAACTCCTTCGCATAAATACCAAGGAGTACAATTGCTGCATCACATGTTGAGTTGTGAAAGAAACTTGCAAGCTCTCTTCCAAAGTGGCTGTACCATTTTCCATTCCCACCAGTAGTGAATGGGTGTTCCTATTGCTCTACATCCTTGCCAATATTTGAACTTGTCAATGTTCTGGATTTTGGCCATTTTAATAGGTGTTGTTAGTTATATTTCACTATTGTTTTCATTTATATTTTCCTGATGACATATGATGTAGAGCATCATTTCATAAGCTTATTGCCACTTGTATATCTTCCTTGGGAAGGTCTCTGGTCTACTTTTTGATAGATTAGATGTTTGTTTTCTTATGGTTCAATTTTAAGAATTTGTATATTTTGGAGGGCAGTTCTTTATTGGATGCATTTTCTGGCAGATATTATCTCCTATTCTGTGGCTTGTCTTCTCATTTTCTTGACATTACCTTTTGTAGAGAAAAATGTTTATCTTATTGAAGTCCAGCTTATCAATCATTTCTTTTATGGATCATGCCTATTTTTTATATTTAAAAAATCATTGTCATACCCAGGGTCATCTAGATTTTTTTTCCTGTGTTATCTTTCAGTACTTTTATGGCTTTGCATTTTATATTTAGGTTTCTGAACCTTTGTGAGTTAACTTTTGTGAAGTATATAATATCCGTGTCTAGATTAAGATTTTTCATGTGGAGATCCAGATGTTCCTGCACAATTTGTCAAAGACAAGACTTTAATTTCACTCATGTTTTATGTCACTGAGGGCAGGTCACCCAGTGCTGCTCTACCCTATCAAGTCTTCTCATTCCAGGACCCTCATTAGCAGAGGGAAAGGACTGACAGGAGGAAGAGCTGATAAGAAGAGAAGCAAGGAATGTCCCTTAAGGTTTTTGATCAAGTCTAGCTCTCCATGATTTTTCTCACATTCTACAGCCTCACAGCAAGCCTGGTAATGGGGTAGAACTATGTAATGCACCATCAGTGAGACACGTGAAGTCACTTGGCAATGAGCAGGGATGTCCTTCTTTGTTAAGGAAGTGATCCAATAACTGGGAAAAACAATATACTCTGCCACAGAGAATATTCTAAATGCAAGAATAATGGGACTCACAGTTTGGTCCTGGCCAAAGGAAATGGCAACCCACTCTAGTGTTCTTGCCTGGAGAATCTCAAGGATGGCGGAATCTGGTGGGCTGCCGTCTGTGGGGTTGCACAGAGTCAGACACGACTGAAGCGGCTTAGCAGCAGCAGCAGCAGCAGCACACCCCCTCCAGATCCAACCAGTCCATCCTAAAGGAGATCAGTCTTGAATGTTCATTGGAAGGACTGATGTTGAAGCTGAAACTCCAATACTTTGGCCACCTGATGCGAAGACCTGACTCATTTGAAAAGCCCCTGATGCTTGGAAAGATTGAGGGAAGGAGGAGAAGGGGACAACAGAGGATGAGATGGTTGGATGGCATCACCAACTCAATGGACATGAGTTTGAGTAAACTCCAGGAGTTATTGATGGACAGGGAGGCCTGGCGTGCTACAGTCCACGGGTTCACAAAGAGTCGGACACAACTGAGTGACTGAAACTGAACTGATACCCCCTCCTATCAGAGCTTAAGAAAATTTCAGAGACAGAGATATCTAATAAGGAATTTGCATAAAGGGGATGAAATCTCAGTGGTTCTCAAAGGACACCTGGACTTCCTAAGGACTCACAGCCACGGGCAGAACTATCACTGTGGGAGCAAATGATACTGAGACAAGTTTCCAGCTTTCACTTCAAGAATAACTATAAAGGCTCCAAAACACACAGCAGTGAAGAGTCATACATAATCCTACCCCAGTTACACAGGTCATGGCAGCTGCGAAAACCTGGGAATCATCTCTGTAAACAATTAAAAATATTATATGTAGCTGAAAGGATGAAGTGAAAATTGAACAGATCGTTGGTGTTATTAATTCAAAGGAATGTAGGAAACAAATATTGTTTACTAATATTTTTACCTTCAGATAATTTGCTATCCTAAGGTGATAAATTTTTTAATAACAATATGGAGTAATGGGGATGTGAGGCTGAATGTGGAAAATCTATGGAGAACAACATTTATTAGAGTTTTGAATATAACACACAGTAGAGATTAACAAGTTAAATAGAAGAGCCTATCTATACATTAACATTTTAAATTATAAGTCAGTGGTCTGGTAGCTCACATTGGGTTTTAAGCAATTAGGGAAAAATTCTCAAATTGTACAATGCAGAGAAACCATTTGGGGAACTTGTTTAAAATACTTATTTCCCAGAACTCCCCAGGCAGTGGCTCAGAGATGTTAACTCAGCAGACCTGATGGAGTCTGGTTGCCTAGAATTTAATAAGCACTTGTGAGATATGACCATGTTTTGAGAAATAGTGAAGGGTAGAAACAAAAATCAGATCTTTTAAATGATTTTTTTTTTAGATTAACACCTAATAGTATTCCAGGGAAGGTTCTTTTTATAAGATAATTATGAAAACATTTTAATTAATGAAGACTGGATAATGACTTACTTTGCATAAATTCATTTTATCCTGTTTTGAAGTTTTAAAAACCAGTTTTTATTATGAAAACCACTAATTATGCTCCAGTCAAAAGCATGTAATATACTGAAATTTTAACATTGGGTTTGGCATATTATGTGTACAGTACAATTTCATAAAAGTAATTTTATATTTGGATGTTATATACATTTTTGTGATGCAAAAAATATACATTTAAAAAATAATAGAATACTCTGACATCAAAAAGAAATATGTCAAATCACGAGAGACAAGTTGTCTTTTTTTAGTAATATAACCACTACATGCACATTTTGCCAAATGCACCCACTTATTAAAATTTCATTTAATATGGTTATAATATTCCACATGGTGTGATCACTCACACTCACCCAGAGCCAGACATCCTGGAATGTGAAGTCAAGTGGGCGTTAGAAAGCATNTCTGACATCAAAAAGAAATATGTCAAATCACGAGAGACAAGTTGTCTTTTTTTAGTAATATAACCACTACATGCACATTTTGCCAAATGCACCCACTTATTAAAATTTCATTTAATATGGTTATAATATTCCACATGGTGTGATCACTCACACTCACCCAGAGCCAGACATCCTGGAATGTGAAGTCAAGTGGGCGTTAGAAAGCATCACTATGAGCTAATGGAGGTGATGGAATTCCGGTTGAGCTGTTTCAAGTCCTAAAAGATGATGCTGTGAAAGTGCTGTACTCAATATGTCAGCAAATTTGGAAAACTCAGCAGTAGCCACAGGACTGGAAAAGGTCAGTTTTCATTCCAAACCCTAAGAAAGGCAATGCCAAAGAATGCTCAAACTACCACACAATTGCACTCATCTCACACACGAGTAAAGTGATGCTTAAAATTCTCCAAGCCAGGCTTCAGCAATACGTGAACTGTGAACTTCCAGATGTTCAAGCTGGTTTTAGAAAAGGCAGAGGAACCAGAGATCAAATTGCCAACATCCACTAAATCATGGAAAAAACAAGAGAGTTCCAGAAAAACATCTATTTCTGCTTTATTGACTATGCCAAAGCCTTTGACTGTGTGGATCACAATAAACTGGAAAATTCTGAAGGAGATGTGAATACCAGACCACCTGACCTGCCTCTTGAGAAA
>SJYX01005678.1:0-68203 GCA_006410675.1 Oreotragus oreotragus | reverse complement strand
AAGGTCTGTCTAGTCAAGGCTATGGTTTTTCCAGTGGTCATGTATGGATGTGAGAGTTGGACTGTGAAGAAAGCTGAGCGCTGAAGAATTGATGCTTTTGAACTGTGGTGTTGGAGAAAACTCTTGAGAACCCCTTGGACTGTGAGGAGATCCAACCAGTCCATCCTAAAGGAGATCAGTCCTGGGTGTTCATTGGAGGGACTGATGTTGAAGCTGAAACTCCAATACTTTGGCCACCTGATACGAAGAGCTGACTCATTTGAAGAGACCCTGAGGCTAGGAAAGATTGAGGGCTGGAGGAGAAGGGGACGATAGAGGATGAGATGGCTGGATGGCATCACCAACTCAATGGACATGGGTTTGGTAAACTCCAGGAGTTGGTGATGGACAGGGAGGCCTGGGATGCTGTGGTTCATGGGGTCGCAAAGAGTTAGACACGACTGAGGAACTGAACTTAATATTCCACAAAGGTTTGAATTAGTATGAGTGAATTTTAATGCTTATCAAAATGCTTGTCTTAGTGAATAATTCTATCATGTCTGGATGTTAAAGCATAGTTTGTATTTAGGGTAGAAAATACATATTTTATATAATATGTATTTCGATATCACAATTTTATTTTTATCTCCTTGCTTAGTATTTAATGCACACATCCACAATTTGGAGACTTTAATGCTCTGTCTCAACAACTGATATGATAGAACTAGAAGGAAAATCAGCAAGAAAATATCCAGATCAGCTAGTCAGCTCTGGCTTATATTTATTACAGAAGACTATCTTTCAAAAGAAGAGGATACATGTTCTTTTCAAGTACCCACAGAAAATATGCAAAAATAAGCTGAAGCTTGTGACATAAAGTGAACCTCAAAAAAATTAGAAGAATTGAAATCATACAGAATAATAACAGGGAATATCCCAACCAACTCAAAAATACAGTTGGAATTAATCGATGGTTCAAAGAGAAAGTCTCAAGAAAAAGTTTTGAAAATACATTGAACTGAACAATAATTAAAATACAATATACCAAGATTGTGGCATAGTGCTTACTTGAGAGAAATTTTTATAGCACTAAATGTTTGTACTAGAAAAGGGAAACATCACATGATTTACTTCCTATCAGCTTTCTTCTGCATTGATTGACATGTTGAAGGGATTTTTTTCTTCTTTATCTTGTTATTATGGTGGACTATATTGATGGAAGGTTTAAATATTGAACCAACCTTCCATTCTTGGAATAAACCACCTTTGTCCAGGTATATAATTCTTTTTATGTATTGTTAAAATTTATCTGCTAATATATAAGGGATAGTGGTTGTAATTCTTCCTTTTTTTACAGTCTTTGTCTTCCTTTGGGTCAGGGTAAATCAGCTTCATAAAATTAATCCAGAAGTATTTTATTTTCTTCTATTTTCTGGAGTAGGTTATATAGAATTTGGTATTAATATTTAAGTGTTTGGTAGAATTCTCCAATGAACTAACTGGGTCTGGATATGTTTAGGCAGGGGCATTTAAATTGCAAATAAAAGTTCCTTAATAAGGCTATTCACGTTATCTCTTTAATTTTGGATTAGGAATGGTAGGCTGTACTTTTGAAAAATTGGTCCTTTCAATCTAAATTGTAAAATTTATGTATATGGAGTTGTTACTAGTATACATTCCTTTATTATCATTTTGATGTCTGCAAGATCTTTAGTAACACCCCATTTCATTCCTGATATTATTTGAGTCAAAACATATTATCAGTCTTGTCTGTGACTTGTAAATTTTATTGATCAAACTGATGCCAAAAATAACTGTAAATGGTAAAACTATAACATTTTAAGGAATAAATATAGACTAAAATCTTTGGCATTCGAGCAGTTGATAAATTGGACTTCCTCAAAATTAAAAATGCTTGCTCTTTGAAAGATTATTTTAATTGAACAGAAAGAAACTATAGACTAGAAGAAAATATTTGCAAATCGCCTTATGGACTGAAATAACTTTCTCCCCCACCCAATTCTTATGTTGTAGTTCTTACTCTTAGTCTCTCAAAATATGACTATATTAGGAAAAAGTCTTCAAGGAGGTAATTAACTTAAAAGGAGGTTTATTCTTCAAAATAGCTAATCCCGTTTAAGAGATGGTATCTGTCTTCCCAGATTTATTTTTGATCTGCACATTTCTCATTTGCAGACCAATTTTTTTTTTTTAACTGTCATTTGCCATGTAGTACTCTGCAGGCAGGTTTAGGGGGCATTCTAACACTAGATGGGAAGAAGATAGCTTCCCTGCTACATTTTGATATGTTTTCACAGAGATCACTGAATCTAGGTACTTCCTGGGTCACTGTGTTAAAGATGCTCTTTCCCTTCCCTCTGCTGCTAAAGGGTTTGCTGTTTGACTATGTTATGCTCTTCCTGTATTGGTGTGTATACAGCCTTTGAAAGGGCATTGTAGCATAGAATAGAACCAGGGAAACTGTTGATAGGTAACCCGTGGTTAGGGCTTCCCAAGTGGCTCAGTGTTAAAGAATCTGCCTGCCATTGCTGGAGACCCAGGAGATGCAGGTTCTATCCCGCCGTTGAGAAGATCCCCTAGAGTAGGAAATGGCAACCCGTTGCAGTTTTCCTGCCTGGAAAATTCCATGGACAGAGGAGCCTAGCAGGCTACAGTCCATGGGGTGGCACAGAGTCAGACACAACTGACTTACCGAGCACATATGCAACCTATGTTATCTTTAATATAAACGTGAACAAAGGAATTATAGCCAGATAGACTTAGCAACTCCCACTTAAGTTTGGATTTCTTTTGTCTTCCTTTTTGTTTTGTTTACTTTGGTTATCTGAATAAAGAATAAAGCTGCCAACTATTGTGGGAAGATAGCACCCTAAATTCATGTGAAGTTTCACACTTAACTGAGCTCTTCCACCTTCATTATCCATTTAAATAAAATAGTACTCTCTTTAGGTGTTTATCATTCCCATTGTATAAATGAAGAAGGAGGGCCTCGGGAAAATGAAGTGATATATATAAAGTTACTCCAGTTGTAATTGACAGAGGCATCTTTTAAATGTGAATTTTCTTTCCATACCCCATATAACAATGCTTCCCTAAAAAGACCTTAGTCAAGCAACATGATAAAATAAGTTGGTCAAACAACATAGTAAAAAGACTTGGTCAACACAATGACTCCATTCCTTCCACGGTTGAATGCTCAAATATTATGTCTATGCATTCCGTAATAAAAAAATAAAATGAAGAACTATTCTCAAAAGAGTTGCATGGAGTTACCAGGGCATGTTGCTGGAAAAGAAAAGATCTGTCTTTTCAATGACAGTATGTGCAGCATGTTTCTTGTTCAAATGTGACCCTGGAAGTATAGATTGTGAGACTGGAAAAACTCTTATATTTTGAGCATTTCTTAATAAGCAATTCCTCAAGGCTATTTATGTATCAGAGTTTGCTATTTCTTCCTTTTGCTGCTTGAGCTCTAAATTCAGGAAACATATAGCTTAAAGGAGGCTTAGGAAGGGATAAGCAATTCCAAATGATTAACTAAACAAGATAATTTAATCAGTATGTTTCTGGTCTCCTGATAGCAAATAATACAGAGAATGAACAATTAACAAGAAAGTATAGTGACCTCATTCATGATCAGTAATAACACTATCTGGACCGAATGAGATCCTTGACTTGACTGTTTACAGTTGCTTTGGAATTTTATCTCTCATAAATTTTTTTCAACTTTGGAGAATTTCATTTAACTCTTATTATACTGTACTAAGAATTAACCACTGTAAACGGTAACGAAATTACAGACATCTTGAACCATAGCTGACCCTAGAGTTTACATAGGAAATAAGAAGCAAAGAGTAAAAGTCAAAGGCAATTACAGAAAACCTATGTTACGGTGAAGGGCCGAGATTTGCACAATAGATACCAATTCTATCAAGATATCAATTCCTCAGCTATCATTGGATCTTGTATATGTGTGTACACATGCAGAATGCTTAAATCGTTAGTTATTCTAGTGAGTGAGGATCCAGATCCAACAGATGTTATGCAAAACCTGACTCTTTTAGCAGATATCTTACTTGAAAATGTTTTTCTAAAATTCACCACACACTTCTGCTTGTCGAGTTTTCCTCCTTTGGCATTGTAAAAGATATGGGTATAAGATGGAAGGGTATGAGGGTATAAGATGTAATGACTGAAGACTTTGCCTTTGGCCAGTGCATTCAGTGAATATGCCAAGAGTAAATCATTCCATCCCTGTCTGGAAACCTGCTGTCTAAAGCTTTGTTCCTCACATCATCTGTCACTGATGATAAAAGAAATGAAAATAACGGATTTTTTCATATTCACATGGTGTGGGCTGCTGCTACTCCTTTTCCGTCCTCTGCTACTTCTCCTGGTTGATAAGCCATCAACACAGAATTGTTGACTTTGCTCTGAAAATCCTGTGCTTGTGGCGGCTTTTTTCTTTTGCCCTCGGGCTGTCCTTCCCCCAACCCACCCTTGCCTTTTTTTTGCCTTGCATCTTTCTCTCAACCTCGAAGACTCAGTTTCAGGTTGACCACATCTGGAAATGTGATACTCCCTTGGGGGTGCCAAGGCTGCCATTGCTAGCGCTCTCAGTCTTTTTCATTCTAGATTGTAACACCTACTTGTTCCTCTGTGAGCCTATCAGATGTATAGCTCCTTGGAGTGAAGAATTGTGATTTCGGCATCTCTGTCTTCCTGATGCTTAACACGATATCTGGCACAATGTTATGTGTAAAAGATGTCTGATAAATCTTAACATCTGGCTAGTCTTACCCATTTGTTTCTCACGATGGATTTTTATATGATTTTTTAAATTGAGGTATAGTTAATCTACAATGTTGTGTTAATTTCAAATGTAAAGAAAAGTGATTCACATATATATATATATATTCAGTTATATATATATATTTTTTCTTTCAGATTCTTTTCCATTATAGGTTATTGAAAAATATTGAGTATAGAGTCCCCTGTGTTACATATTGGGTTATATATATATATAGTAGTGTGTGTGTTAATCCCAAATTCCTAATTTATCTCTACATCCACACTTCCCCTCCCTTGGTATCCATAAGTTTGATTTTGAAGTCTGTGACTCTCTTTCAATTTTGTACATGTTATGTATCATGTATTTAGATTCCACAGATAAGTGACATGGAGATATCTTTCTCTATACGTCTTACTTCACTTTATATGATAATCTCCAGGTCCATCCATGTTGCTTGCAATTGGCATTATGTCATTCTTTTTATGGCTGAGTAATAGTCAATATTGCGTGTGTCCAAGGATGTGTGTACACATCTTCTTTATCCATTTATCTGCTGATAGACATTTAGGTTACTTCTGTGTCTTGGCTATTGTAAATAGTGCTGCTATGAACATTGGGGTGCTTGAGTCTTTTCAAATTATAGAGTTTTATCCAGATATATGCCCAGGAGTGGGACTGCATGATCATATGTTAGCTCTATTTTTAAGGTTTTTAAAGGCCCTTCATACTGTTCTCCATAGTAGCTCCACCACTTTACATTCCCATCAATCATGCAGGACAGTTCCCTTTTCTTTTTACCTTTTTCTTTAAAATACAGAGCTTATAGACTCCCAGTATGTTACCTTTTTGAACTTTGAGAAGAATGAAAACACTAAAGTTCAGAGAGATGAGCATTTCATATTAGTTGGCTGTTGAAGCTTAGGCTTGAAAACAAGTTTTCTGTACACTGAGATAAACAAAACTAAAAAATAAAAAAGCAGCAGCTTCCTTTAGTACCACTTAACATACAAAAAGACTGTGGACAAGACATTTAAAAATATTTTATTTACCCCTCCTGACAACTCTGCAGAGGGAGACATAGAATACATTTCCCCTATCTTCCAAGTGAGACCATTGAAGTTTGGAGAGCTTATGTGACCCTCACAAAATGGTATGCATGATAAACAAAAGGGCTGAGACTCAAGCCCTGTTCTGACCCATTCCAAATCTGTGCACTGAAGCATGAGACTATATAACTTCTTAAATCATGCCTTCTTTAACGTGGATATTATTACTCCTCCAAAATATTAGTCCACCCCTTGTACCTGCTGGTCAAGTTCAGCAAACACCCCTGTTTGGTAAGGTAGCACTAGGTATTGAATGAGATATGATTAATGTCTATTATTGATGAGGATCTGGGGCCCCAGCAGGAAAGCAAGAGATCCAACTTAAGGGAATTATTAAATTTAGCACTTGCCTAAACATTAGACTGTACCAAATATGCCCCTTGTGACTGACATCCAAACTATATAAAGAACTATAATTAAATAATGAAAATAACATACAAATAAAAAATGAGCAAAAATTTAACAGAAATAACAAAAAAGAAGATATACAAATGGTCAATAAGCATATTTTAAGAGGTTTATCAGCACTAATAGTCAAATTGCAAATGATAATCATAGTGAGATAGCACAATGTACCCACTAAAATAGCTAAAATTGAAGACTGATCACAACTAAAAGTTGGCAAGGATGTAATATAACTAGAATTCTCATATCGCTGGTGAGAATCTACAGTAAAGAAGCCACTTTAGAAAGTTAAAAACTTTCTATGAAGAATACACCTCATTGTGTAACAGCAGTGCTACTCCTAAGGATTCATCCAAGAGAAATTGAAAAAGAACATTGGTTTAAAAAATAGGTATGGATATACATATAGATATAAACATACACACACATCCTTTTACTTCTGATACATAACATGGATATGATATATAACTTACTTTTGGGTAACACTTTTAAAAAATCAATTTGACCCACGGTCATGTTCAGATATTAAATAATTTTATTCTAATTCACACACGTACACAAACAAAATTGGGCTTCCCTGGTGGCTCAGTGATAATCCACTTGCAATGCAGGAGACATAGGAGATATGGGTTTGATCCCTGAGTCTGGAAAATCCCTTGGAAGAGGCATGGCAATCCACTCCAGTATTCTTACCTGGAGAATCCCATGAACAGAGGAGCCCATATGCTATAGTCCATGGGGTCACAGGGTCACAAAGAGTCAGACACAACTAAAGTGACTAAGCACACACCAAAAATTACTTCCAGATTAAGGATACATCCAGAGATTTTTCACTCTACAGAGAAGCTCTTGCTACACTTTAATTCTCTAGCTTTTTTATTTTATTCCTACCGCACACCAAATGTTTATTTTCTTCCTAAGTCATCAGATTCCTTAAACATTTATCAATTTAGATGTTAGAGCAAATAATAAATTATTTTGTTTTAGAAGCTCAAAGTGTATTAAAAAGCCAAAAGCAAAAACCTCTGGGAAATAATCTGGGGCTGGAAATCATTTTCTCCTCCTTCCTTCAATTTGTACAAACATTGAGGATTGGTTATAGGTAGGTAATTTGGGGAAATCATTCATTGCTATTTTGTAGTGATTGCGATTTTTCATTTGAAATAATGTCTTTCAAATTGCTATAAAATGTGTTGATATATAAACCCCCAAATGATTATTTCATAAAATGAACATAAAATGTAAGTTTAAGTGATCTGATTCCTAGATGACTTCTCAATATCTACATTTAGCTCTTACAAATGGCACAAATATAAAATGAGGGCTTTTAGTTTATGAGGAAAACAAAAGAAAACAAATAAAAGAAAAAACTATGCTATTTACTAAAATAATAAAATCATTCACTTTTAAGCTAAAAAAAACCCCACAAAAGCCAGTTCTCTCAAAGCAATATTACTCATAATACAATTTCTACATAAATTCCTATAGTGATCCTATAATTGGACAGTGAACAATTAGGTGTGATCTATTCCTTTACAATTTATTTTATTCTGCCTACTCTCAGATGAAGAGTCTAAACATAAATTATTGTGCTTTATGCCTTTCCAAAATTATCAGAAACTCATTTCAAACATTTTATGACCTCCTAAAGACCTACTTTCAATTGATTCTAACAAACCCTAACTCCTAACAACTCAAAAGAGTAAATTATACCCCAAATTTTCCTAATTCATTGATTTTTATTTTAATAAATGGAAGGTCTTGGAGTACCAGTTAAAGTACTCTCTGCTATAAACTGATGTCACATATTGTCTTCAAGCTTCAGAAAAGTGGAGCCCTTATAAACTATGTAGCTTCTGTTCAAGTATTTATAATACAGTTTGCTATGAGCATGGGACTCTAGGACATGAATTTTAAAATAAAGCTATAGACTGATCGATTAATAAACAGTGAGAAATAATCTTTTTCTTTCTTTCTAGCTGTTGATAAGTTTCTCTTCTACACAGATCACATTAAGGCAGTGAGATCCTTGTTTCCCATACCAAAGAGTGCTTGTTATTCTGTTCTTAAAGCTGCCCCAGCAGCCAGTGTCCTGTTTGAGAACCTGAGTTGACAAGCTCCACAGGTGTCCTGGCTTAATGTTGCTCTGGAGTGCTTTTAATAGATAAGCATACTTTATCTACTCTGGCAAAGAAAAATAGGGCAAACAATCAGACAACTATCTTCTCTAATCTGAGCCGAATACTTAACATAAGTCAAGGGTAAAGGAAAACTGCTCCTTTTATACTGCCCTGAGATGCCAGTGGAGGGCTGCCCTTCACTTTATATTTATTTATCATACACATAGGCAGCAACCAGTGCATTAAATAAGCTAGGCTTAGAAAAATAATAATTGAAAGAGGCTTTTGCAAGCACCGTAATCAGAAGCATTTGGAAATCTTATGAAAAGAAAGTCAATAATAGATTCTGCTTTAAAGATGAAGCCTTTAAAATATTTCATTTTTATGGAGCTATATTTGATTGAGTAAAATTTGTGACTAAATTATCCTAAAATAATAAACATAAAAAATTATAATTAACCTCAGAACATTATTCTTTGCAGACATCAAAAATAAATCCTGATGAACAAAATAAGGAAATGTTTAGTATTATATGATGCACATAAATTCAAATACATTTTGAAATCAAATATATTGTGACTTTTTTATAGGTAAGTTTTTGTCGCTATTGCCTGACTAACATGGCCATGGTTATAGGGGAAAATCATGACAAGACTATATGCAGAGAATTTCTTAAGTGTGAAAGAGGTAATGCATTTAGTTATGTTCCTATTTACAGAGGACTGCAAGGTTGTGCAAAGTATTATCCTCTACCCACAGTTATCAAGCAGTAAAATCAAGGATGAGCTGCCTAAGGAGACACTCAAACTTAGGGCAAAATGTAGAAAAATGTGAGTCTGGGTCTAATTTTCTGTATTTGGTGTGTGATTCTCTTCCTGAGTATTTAAAGTGCTGTATATACTCTGTCTCCAGACTACCATTGAGATGGACTTGGATACAGGCAAAGAAAGAATCCAGCAAGGGTCAATGGATAGGAATGGTCCAAACATCTTTCTTCCCTCCTTGGAAACAGAACAACTCCATCCATTATACAGAGAACTAGATGCACAGAGACCTGAGTGTAAAATGCCAAAATTCTTCTTGGTGCACAAAGAAGACAAGCAAAATTTATCTTTTCAAAATTTATCCTAAGTATGTGATGTCTAGAAAAACACCACAGCTGGCAGCCACTTAAACTGCAAAATAATACCACTCCACAAATAAGAAGAATTTAGACTTTGCAGCAGAATGTAAGACAATGAGCGAAAAAGTAACTTCTTTATTTCTAAGCTTGAGGAATTGGTATTTCTTAATAATACAGGTGGTGCTAATGTTAAAGAATCCGCCTTCCAGTGCAGAAGACTCATGAGATGCGGGTTCAATCCCTGGGTCGGGAAGATCCCATGGAGGAGGAAATGGCATCCCACTCCAGTATTCTTGCCCAGAAAATTCCATGGACATAGGAGCCTGGCGGGCTACAGTCCATGGGGCAGCAAAGCGTTGTACATGACTGAGCATGTATTTCATCATTAATCAATAACACAGTTAAAACAACTTATATCCAAAATCAACTTATAGTCCAAATAAAGCATGACAATTATTTTAGGCTAACTGAAATAAGAGAGTAAAGAATTGATACTTTCAAAACCTCAAATTCATGACCAGAAAGTTTACCAAACTCCCCAGCCCCTTAAACCATATCAGTTAGTGCCTTTCCATGTACTGCCAACTTTGTTAAAGTGCTCAGAAAAGTATTATTCTGCATCCCCTTTGAACAGTAAGTCTTAGAAAATAACTAACTCTTGTGGAAGTGATGGGCTGGAGTCTTTTGTAATAAAAGGGGTATATATAATTTGAGATTAGTATTATCTAGGGGAAAAGCGTTCTAGCATGATGGATTAAGTAAATGCCTTACTCACACATGCTACTAAGTCACTACCTTATGGAAGAAAATCAAACAGACTCATAACATTGACCTCCTCCAGGTTTAATGAAGCAAGGAAAACCTCCGTATGTCCTATTTAGGGGTCATTGNTTAGTATTATCTAGGGGAAAAGCGTTCTAGCATGATGGATTAAGTAAATGCCTTACTCACACATGCTACTAAGTCACTACCTTATGGAAGAAAATCAAACAGACTCATAACATTGACCTCCTCCAGGTTTAATGAAGCAAGGAAAACCTCCGTATGTCCTATTTAGGGGTCATTGCCATTATAAAAATATCATTAAATATCCAGTTCAAGGGTAAATTTGAGAAATGACTTTTTAAACAACACAGATGGGCACCTAGCTGAAACTTTGATTAGAAACCCTTAAACTGCCAACCTACTCTCTTTCCTTTAATTTTTATCATATTTAATTTATTTTTCTTTTGATTTTCGTCTTTATTCAAGACACGTTTGGGCTGTATATCTTGGTATAAAATAGACCATCTCAGCTTTCCTTCCAGTTTTGGAAAAACACTATATGGTTACAAATAATTTTTAAAGTTTTGTCCCCATAGTTTTTTTTTTTTTTTAATAAGTAAGCTTATTTCAAATGACCTAGACAGATGAAAAAGAAGGAAAAAAAAAAAAACTGTTAGTATGCATGAAGTTCATGCATAGCTTCAAGGGAAAATGCTTTTGTTTGAAAGGGTACAACTACACATCATTGTACTTTCCATCTCATTTATTTATGTAGACACTATTTTTTAAAAAAAGGCTCTACTAGGAAAGTAAATATTACAGTTTTTATCTTCCTTTACAGTCATGGATTATTTTGTAATCCAGTGAAATCTAAGGGACTCATTGCCAGAAAAATGCACTTAGTCACTTTTTACAAAATATTGCATATATTTTCAGAAGGCTTGTGAAATACATAGGCTCCAGTTAAAGAGTTCCCAAACATGAGCAGGAAAACATTCTATCAAACCTCTCTTTTGGATTATAAAACAAAAGGAAAACAGATTAATGGGTTATGGGCAAGTCCTCTACTGTAACATCAACAAAAAGTGTTGATTTGTTTGGATAGAAATAAAAGCCAGAATTCCAGAGTGTGATTTAATTACACAAAGAAAAGCCAATTTAGTTAGGAATGCCTAAAGTCAAGACTCTCTTGTATCTTCAATACAAAGTTTAGATAACTTTCCAATTTTAAAGTTATTCTCCAGCAGAAATTATAAAAATTGCAGCGCAGTAAATGACTCATATTTCCTGTTTTGTATTTTCACTTTGAATCCATATAATCAGGCTAAGCCATAAAAATATGTTCTTCGGTGATACGAGACATAATAGAAATAGCATAGGTTTTGAAATTGGTACAAATTCCAGCTCTGCTACTTATTAACAAAGTGACTTTGAGCATACCTGAAGTTCAATTTCCTCTTTTGAAAAATATGGGATAATAATATCTAACTTTAGTTCTATTAGGAGGATTAGAGATAGCTGTATGAAACATCCAGGCCTGTTACTAAGGATTACAATTCATTTTTCATAATTCAAACAATTAGGGTTAAGATTCATTTTAACTTAGCATTACATTCACAGGAATAAATCTATCTTGATTTATTAGAAATACAGTGTCTTAACTCTTCAAATAACTCTTTCTTCTTAGTATTCATTGGAAAAAATGCCATCCCTGATTTTCTTTCTCTAATAGAAAATATTTAAGCTCATCATAGATCCATGGACAAACCTGATAAAAAGTGAAATGTACCTCATTATTTTTTGCTCCTGAAAATCATGATTTATATTTAGAGTGCTTCAGTATTATGGCCATATTGGTGTAATGACCATGTATCACTTTACCCAAATGTGACTCTCTTAGATTCATAAATTCACTAAAAATCATGACAGGACTTCTCACTTACCCCAGTCCTCCTGCAAGTAAATTCTATTTTCTAGTTGTAAATAGGGAAAGACACTTTGGAGAACACTTGGATTTGAGTCCATAATAAATATTCCTATAATTTTTCTATGGTTATTTTCCCCCTTCTTTCATCTCAGTCATGATGTTGCTAGGATAGAAAGTAACAGGCAATGTGTCTTTACATATTTTGTGCTATTTTTTTTTTTTTTGGTTAGTTTCTTAAGGCTTTTACTGCATTTTTATTTTCCAGAGATAAAAAATTTCAGGTCAGTCTGAGGTCAGAATGGTGTATCTCTTGTCTGAAATCATACTCTACCATATGGTGAGACTCTTGCAGTGGAAATAATTAAATAATAACCGACCACATTAGAAAAAAACTATTTCCAACCCCCAACTCTCATTTTGAGTAATAGGATTGGCTTAATTGAACAATTTCCTTGTGTTTTGTCAATGGATTTGGAGTCTAAGAGAAAATAAGTTGTTTTTTAAGACTGCAAATAGGATTTGTCTTATTGATTATATTCCATAAGTTTAAATTTCATTTTATGGAAAAATATGTTAAATTATTATTGCTTTCAAACAAGTTTTTAAATTAATTTTTACTGGCATATAGTTGCTTTACAGTGTTGTGTTTCTACTGTACAGCAAATGAATAGGCATACATATATGTATATTACTTCCTTGGACTTTCTTCCCATTCAAGTCACCACAGTGCATTAAGTAGAGTTCCCAGTCCTATACAGTATGTTATCATTAGTAATCTACTTTACACATAGTATCAATAGTGTATATGTGTCAATCCCAATCTCCCAATTCCTCCTACCCTGCCCTCCCCATTGGCATCCATATATTTGATCTTGGCATCTGTGTCTCTTTTCTGCTTTGCAAATAAGATCATCTGTACCATTTTTCCATGCATATGCATTAATATATAACATCTATTTTTTATCATTCTGATTTCATTCTGTATGACACTCTCTAGGTCCATCCACATTTCTACAAACGTCCCAATTTCATTCTTTTTTATGGCTAAGTAATTAGCTTTTTTAAGTTCTGAAGTTATTCTATGTCAGAAACAAGTTAATATTGTTTCTTCAGCATCACAGTGTTTTATCAAAAATATATTATATTCTTTATATTTTACTCAGCCTATATGATTTGTACTTCAATATTTGGGAGAAAATTCTTAGGAAAGAAATCAGTCCCACCAATTTCTTAATAAAAATAAGACTTTGGCCTTCTCCATCATGTCACAGCAATGTACTTTCATAGATGATTATAATGTGTAGTTAGTAGTCTACAGGTGATTAACTGTATCACCTGTTGACCACAATTTCACAAATACAACATTGAAAGCTTCAGATTTAGGACTGTAGAGTGGATTTTAAGTTAAACCTTGGGCAAAGTTTTACAAATGCCTCTTTAATAAATTCAACCACAGCATCAACAGTTTTATCACCTTCCTGAAGTTGGTATTTAGATACTGAACTTTAGAAAATACCATTTTACAATAGGAGTCCAACTTTCTCTTTTTTTCCAACTACTACAACAGTCATGTTACTGCTTATTTTGAAGAAGGAAATGGCAGTCCCCTCCAGTATTCCTGATGGAGAACTCCATGGATGGAGGGGCCTGGCTGCAGTCCATGGGGTCACAGAGAGTCGGACACGACTGAGCTTCTGACACACACACACTGCTTATTTATTTCCTAAATTATAATCTCTGTTTAAACTTACTATTATACTGCCTAATGACATAAACTTTCCAAGTACATATTTGTTCTATGCTTCTCTTAAATTGAAATGCTTAGAAACTCACAATTTTGAAGAAGGAAATGGCAGTCCCCTCCAGTATTCCTGATGGAGAACTCCATGGATGGAGGGGCCTGGCTGCAGTCCATGGGGTCACAGAGAGTCGGACACGACTGAGCTTCTGACACACACACACTGCTTATTTATTTCCTAAATTATAATCTCTGTTTAAACTTACTATTATACTGCCTAATGACATAAACTTTCCAAGTACATATTTGTTCTATGCTTCTCTTAAATTGAAATGCTTAGAAACTCACAATTCAGTTTCAGAGTTGATTGGGGTTAAGCAGAGTCCAGGAATCAAACTAAAAACCCTTCTTTAAAATAAATAACATTAGTTTGGCAATTTGGAACCTAGGATCGATTTGAGTGTATACGGGAGTCTATTCTAGGAACTGACACGGTCAATATATTAATCTATCAATTTATCTTTGGAGATTATTTCCCAGTGAGGTTAAATCTACTTAAGTCATTGAAGGGCTCCCCTGATAGTTCAGCTGGTAAAGAATCTGCCTGTAATGCAGGAGACCCTTGTTCAATTCTTGGGTTGGGAAGATCCCCTGGAGAAGGTATAGCCACCCCTCCAACATTCTTGGGCTTCCCTGATGGCTCAGATGATAAAAGAATCTGCATGCAATGTAGGAGACCTGGGTTTGACCCATGGGTTGGGAAGATCCTACGGAGGAAGGCATGGCAACCCACTCCAGTATTTCTGCCTGGAGAATCTCCATGAACAGAGGAGTCTGGCAGGCTACAGTCTATGGGGTCACAAAGAGTTGGACACGACTGAGTGACTAAGCACAGCACAGCACAAGTCACTGAAAGATAATGTTTATATTTGTTCTTGTCACCCTTTCAACCCAATTGATTCTTTTCAGAACCAGGACTTCTGAACTATTTCTTAATAAATGACAAAGCCTTCCAAATTTAACTGTTTATTCTTGTATTTAAATTCACTTTCTCTCTAGATATAGGATCACAGCTTGTTCCCCAGCATATGTTACTTGCTTTTGTTTCCTTGTTAAAATCAGGTATTGCAATGATGAGGACAGAAGACCAGATTCCAAAATAAGGTCAAGCAATAAACAATGAATTTTATTAGTGGTCCATGAGATGTTAAAGACCCCATCAATATGGCCACAGAAAATTGAGATTGCTTCTGAAAAGATATGTACTCTGTTCTGAATTTTCTAACAAATTAAAGCCCCCCAAATATATTCATCTATAGAAAGAAATTAGGGTAGGGGAACTTACTGAGAGCTGTAATTCCTAGGAATAAATATGTCACCTGAAATGTTATTGATGGTGGGAAAATACAGTGTAAATATACTTCCTAAACCATGTTTTCCCTTAAGTGTAGCAGAAAGGCACTCAAACTCTTTTTATCATGGTAATAAACAAAAGACATGGGATATCTGTGTTTAAACCACCTTGGCTTAACACAATTTGTAATGGCCATCATTAGGAGTTTATGTGGAACCCTGTTTTATGTCAACCACACTAAGATAATGTTGCTTGGGGTGCTATATCCAAGCTCTTTGAAATGTGTGCATAAACAGACACTTTTTTCCATGTATCTGTTTTGTCATTTATTCTGCTGTGTAAACACTGTTATGAAATTTAGTCTAATCTTTTTTTGGGGGGGTTAATTCAAACATTTTCACTATGTTAAGATAACTGTAACCAAAGCCAGATGTTGGCCTCAGCACTGAGAGAGCTCACTTAATGTAAACACAATTCTATTTCCTCCATTTCTCTTTGCAGTCCAGATGTTGCTGTTGTTCACGATGCTTTTTGCTCTGTCTCCTAACAGACCTCCCAGAAATTGAGAGCTTCCTTTCCAACCAATTTGTGTGTGGATGTCTACCTTTGAATTCCTGTTATGCCTCACAAGCTCCATAATAATGTAACAAGTAGCCCCGCTCAATCTGGGTGGAAATCCCAAGCTATTCATCTCTTTATTATCCACTGTCTTCTTTATGGATTCTCAATTCAGTAGACACTTCTTCAGGCTTCATTTGCTGTGCAGAAGTCTGCTATCAACCTTCTCCTTTGTGAAAAGAAGCATGTTCTTAATGGACTCTGCTGACTCTCCATTCATTTTTAAGATTTCACTGGAGATGGCCTTCTTTATACACCAGCCTCCTTGAGGACCGTCTCCTCCATTCTTTATCTGCCATTACCTTATCATCTGGTCCCTCAACCACCACATGTTTACATCTCCATCTTCTCCTTAGACATTTTCCCTTCTCCAATTAATTGACTTAATCAATTTTCATACTTCAAAATGTAAACGTGTTTTTCAGTGCCTTATGTTTTTACCTTTTGTGGGTTTTTTGCTCATTTGATGACCCTTGATATTTTTTTCATGTTTTCATTTAAGTCATTGGACTATAATTTTCTAAGAAAGCCTAGAATTAGTAATTTCTAGTATGTTACCTTTTAGGACTGCTTGCCTCATAACGTAGCTCATCTCTCAATGCCCCATTTGCTGTAAAATTCACTTGTATAAACAAGCTAATATCTTTATTATGTTGAAGCCAAAGATAGTTTCTTTCTCTTGTCGGTGGTTCTGGGAAAGATTGATAGATATGTCTATCTTGATTAAATGTATCAATCACAGATTATTTTAATTTTCTTACATTCTCTGAGCCACCAGGGAAGCCCCTAAATTCTTATTAATGTCTTTTAAATTTCTATAGATTTTTATTGATTCTTTAACTGACCTTATATACAGAAATAGCCATAGAAATTGAATATGAATTTTTGTTGATTTCTTTTGAGTCAGTCAATAGATTATTTCCGACTTTATTTCTGAAGAATGTATTTAAGCAAAACACACAAATTTAGTGGGCTTAAAACTCAAAATCCATTTAGCATGAAAAATGAGAGAAAATTTCACAATTGACTATGTTAAAATAGCTTCCCTTTCCAGGAAAAGGAGATGTAAGAAATCATAACACTTATGAAATAGAACATTTTCTGTTATTATTATAAAAATTCAATTGCTATCTTAATATTTTCCCAGAATAGGCTGAAATAGCCATGTTGCATAATTATATGGTTCTACCTTCTAAATACCATCTTTGACATTTCTGCATATATTTAAATCTTGAACCATTTTAATTCATACTTAGTGATCTTTGTACACGGCATTTTTAATTGGAACAGACAGAGATTACCGAGTTCAATTCCTTGATTTTACAATGGTTAAAATTAAGAACTGGAGATTAAAAGTTTCAGGACTTAAATCAGTTCCCATGTTTGGTTAAAAGCAGTACTGGTGCAGAGTCTTTTCACTCACCCTCTCATAAAATCTGTTTCTGTAACAGTACCCCAGGATTCAGTGTTCATCCAGGTTTGGTGCTTTGCCTCTTCAACTCTCTCCACCCACTTCACACACAGTATACCTGCAAAACATTTCCTGCACAGGCTAGATGCCTTCTGCTGTCTATTTCCTTCGCTACACATGCCCTTCTCTTCTTGATGATCCCCATAGGCTGCTTTTGGTGTCTGCTTTGTCAATTGAAATTTGAAATGAAACACACCCTTGAAATTTCATGGTGAGAATTGATCCCAGTTTGTGGTATTATTGTAGGCACCACCTGCCTCTCCTCTACCTTTGGACAGATCTGGTCTCAGATCATTCACATATTTTATGTAGGCTCATGGGAACAAGGACCAGCATATATTCTTCAACCTTCTACTAATGACTACAGAAGAAATTGCAACCACCTGACTAACATGGTAGCTGGTAATCTACCTCCACAACTAGTCAAAGGGAAATGAGAGAGAGAGAGAGAGAGAGAACTCAGCAACTTGAGGGAGAGACCAAGGGAATAACTAGAACAGATTGCTCCTATTGAGTAGAAATAATGGAAGAGGAAGAAGAAAACATTAAAAATGAAGGACAGGTCTAACACAATTAGAACTCAAAATTTTTGAAACTCTAGATCAGAATTTCTAAAATGTAAAAATTTAGTAGTCCTAAAAAATAAGATGTTCATGATGGAGAATTAAGTTTAAAATAGAGTTCAGTTCATTTGCTCAGTCATGTCCTACTCTTTGTGACCCCATGAACTGCAGCACACCAGGCCTCCCTGTCCATCACCAACTCCCGGAGTCTACCCAAACCCATGTCGATCCAATCGGTGATGCCATCCAACCATCTCGTCCTCATTCGTCCCCTTCTCCTCCTGCCTTCAATATTTCCCAGCATCAGGGTCTTTTCCAGTGAGTCAGCTCTTCCCACCAGGTGGCCAAAGTATTGGAGTTTCAGCATCAACATCAGTCCTTCCAATGAACACCCAGGACTGATCTCTTTTAGGATGGACTGGTTGGATCTCCTTGCAGTACAAGGGACTCTCAAGAGTCTTCTCCAACACCACAGTTCAAAAGCATCAATTCTTGGGTGCTCAGTTTTCTTTATAGTCCAACTCTCACATCTATACATGACTACTGGAAAAACCATAGCCTTGACTAGACAGACTTTTGGTGACAAAGCAATGTCTCTGCTTTTTAATATGCTGTCTAGGTTGGTCATAACTTTCCTTCCAACAAGCAAGTGTCTTTTAATTTCATAGCTACAGTCACAATCTGCAGTGATTTTGGAGCCCAGAAAAATAAAGTCAGCCACTGTTTCCACTGTTTCCCCATCTATTTTCCATGAAGTGATGGGACCAGATACCATGATCTTAGTTTTCTGAATGTTGATCTGTAAGCCAACTTTTTCACTGTTCTCTTTCACTTTCACCAAGAGGCTCTTTAGTTCTTCTTCACTTTCTGTCATCTGCATATCTGCATTTATTAATATTTCTTCTGGCAATCTTGATTCCAGCCTGTGGTTCCTCCAGTACATCTCATGATGTACTCTGCATATAAGTTAAATAAGCAGAGTGACAATATACAGCCTTGACGTACTCCTTTTCCTATTTGGAACTAGTCTGTTGTTCCATGTCCAGTTCTAACTGTTGCTTCCTGACCTGCATAGTAATTTCTCAAGAAGCAAGTCAGGTGGTCTGGTATTCCCATCTCTTTCAGAATTTTCCAGTTTATTGTGATCCACACAGTCAAAGGCTTTGGCATAGTCAATAAAGCAGAAATAGATGTTTTTCTGGAACTCTCTTGCTTTTTTGATGATCCAGCAAATGTTGGCAATTTGATCTCTGGTTCCTCTGCCTTTTCTAAAACCAGCTTGAATAGCTGGAAGTTCACAGTTCATGTGTTACTGAAGCCTGGCATGGAGAATTTTGAGCATTACTTTACTAGCATGTGAGATAAGTACAACTGCACGGTAGTTTGAGCATTCTTTGGCATTGCCTTTCTTAGGGACTAGAATGAAAACTGACCTTTTCTAGTCCTGTGGAGTTTTCCAAATTTGCTGGCATATCGAGTGCAGCATTTTCACAACATCGTCTTTCAGGATTTGAAATAGCTAGAATTCCATCACCTCCATTAGCTTTGTTCATGATGATGCTTCCTAAGGGCCACCTGACTTCACATTCCAGGATGTCTGGCTCTAAAATAGAGAAAAAAATGTAAAACATGAAATAATGAGAAAAAGAAACAAGAAATGTTGATGAATATATAAATAATGTGCAAATACTGTGCAAATTATAGGCAGTTTCAAAAAGAAATAATAAACGAAGGGGATTAAGAATCAAAGAACAGATGTTCTTTTAAAGATGTGAATATTCAGACTCAATGATACCATTGAAATTTTAGAGAGATTAATGGAAAAAATCAGTTTGATAAAGCATTAAAAGTTGGTTAAATTAGAAGTAAGTCTTACAAACTTCCAGACAAATAGACCAAAGTACTTATAAAGAAAATAAAACCTTATCAGAAAAATCTCAAGAGGAATATTTTAATCTCAAGGAAATTGGAAAAACTCAATAAAAGAGCTCAAGATGGGTAAAGAAAATGTGTTGTAAATAAATGTACTAGACCAAAAAATGATTTATATAAATGTTGACAGTGTGACTTAGAATTATAGCCTCCATATGAAGACAAGTTCTTTGAAGAGCTGTCCTGTAATGGACAACTCAAAAAAGACAAAGGATTTAGGGGTGAGGTGATTCTGTGAGAGTGTGTGGTGGGGCATAAGATCATGATAAAAACACCACAAAAATCTGTTCTTGACATGAATGTGTAGAGGGGACCAAGTCTGATTTTTGGTGTGAGTACGCATTCTAATTTTAAATATTTAATACAAATATATAATATTGACTATGGCTCAGATGGTAAAGCGTCTGTTTACAATGCAGGAGACCCAGGTTCGATCCCTGGGTTGGGAAGATCCCCTGGAGAAGGAAATGGCAATCCACTCCAGGACTATTGCCTGGAAAATCCCATGGACAGAAGAGCCTAGTAGGCTACAGTCCATGGGGTCGCAAAGAGTCGGAAGCGACTGAGCGACTTCACTTCACTTCATGACTATTAAGGATCAAAAGACTAACGATATGCACACCTAGAAACAAAGAAAAAGCATTCCTGTTCAATTTACTTTCAAAAAAATATTTTCTACTTGATTCCAAATAAAACTTTAACTTAAGGAATTTCGAAACCCAGAAATTTTACAGCCCACATTCATATACCATAGTTCGATAAGACTTACTGTTGAGTTTCTATCATCATTTTCCTCTCTTACACAATGAACTTTAAAAAAAAGACTATAATATTTAGATACTTTTCTCTTATTACTTGGATGTTATTTAAAATTAATGCAGCCACAAAATTTTAATCAAATGTTTATTTATATTTGTTGGTTTAATTTTGTCATTTCTCCCTAGATTTGTTGATCAGTTTTCTTCCTAGTTATTATTTTCTCCCTCATTTAAAAAGTTAGAGTCTTATTAACCAAATTCATCTATCTATTTTTAAGAGCCAGATTTAATTTTAAAATAATGTATTACACAAGATTTACATTAAGATACTGGGAATATTTTATATTTTAATATTTATCTTTGTCTTCATTAATTCAGTGATTTTTCAAAATCTTGACTTTACTCACTGCCTGTTTCTGAATGGGAAAATCCCATCAGAGTTCTCAAATTTTGTGAAAACAAATTCATGAAAAGGGAAATTTCTGAGGATAATCTGCCTCCAACCAATTATTGATACTGTTGTTTATCTTACTATGTAAATGTTTTATATTTGGAGGAAATTTATCTCTCAACTTTCCCTCATATTATCCCTTATCAGCATCACTATTGTGATGATAATCTGAGCTTAGGCAAGGTTTGAAATTAGAAATATTTTTATTGAGGCATAGTTTATTTACAGTGTTGAATTAATTACTGCTGTACAAGAAAGTGATTCAGTTTATATATATTTCTTTTTCCATCATGGTTTTTCATAGAATACTGAATACAATTCTCTGTGCTATACATAGGACGTTATTGTTTATCCATTATCTATATTAAAGCTTGCATCTGCTAACCCCGGTGCCCCCATTCCATCCCTTCCCCAATGTCTTCCCCCTTGGCAACCATCAGTGTTCTCTACGTCTGTGATTCTGCTTCTGCTTCATAGCCAAGTTAATGTGTATCATTTTAGATTCCATATATAAGTGATATAATATATTGTCTTCCTCTTTCTGATGATAATCTCTAGTTGCATCTTTTAATTTATTTATTTTTTAATTTATTTTTAATTGAAGGANCTTCTGCTTCATAGCCAAGTTAATGTGTATCATTTTAGATTCCATATATAAGTGATATAATATATTGTCTTCCTCTTTCTGATGATAATCTCTAGTTGCATCTTTTAATTTATTTATTTTTTAATTTATTTTTAATTGAAGGATAACTGCTTTACAATATTGGTTTGATTTCTGCCATATATCAACATGAATTAGCTAGCCATAGGTGAACATATGTCCCCTCCTTCTTGAGCTCCCTGCCACCTCCCACCCTTTCCTACCCCTCCCTACCCCTCTAGGTTGTTACAGAGCCCCAGTGTGGATTCCCCAAGTCACTGCAAATTTCCACTGGCAATCTATGTTACATATGGTAGTGTATGCTTCCCTGCTACTCTCTCCGTTCATCTCACCCACTCCTACCTTCCTCCCCAACCCCTGCCAGTCGTTGACCATAAGTCTGTCCTGTATGTCTACATCTCCATTACTGCTGTGCAAATTGGTTCTTCAGTACCAGCAATACCACTTCTAGACATATACCCTGAAGAAACCAAAACTGAAAAAGACATATGCACCCCAATGGTCATTGCAGTGCATATTTACAGCACCTAGGATATGGAAGCAACCTAGATACCTATCAGCAGATGAATGATAAAGAAGCTGTGGTACATATATACAATGGAATACTACTCAGCCATATAAAAGGAATGCATCTGATTCAGTTCTAATGAAGTGGCTGAACCTAGAGCCTATTATACAGGGTGGAGTAAGTCAGAAAACAAATACTGTATATGAATGCGTATAGTTGCATCTTCTTAGTACCTTTGATCTTACTCTAAGTTTGAATGTTTTATGATACATATCTGTGTATAATTTAAAGAAAACAAAGCAAACAGAACATTTGGGAATTTTAAGATTTAAAGCAATAATGTCAGCTCTAGACAACTTCTGAGAGACATTTATATCTTAAAAAATGGATGGATTGAATCTGTCAGCCCCTAACTCCTCCTTACAAAGCCCGCTGTGTAATTTCCTGAAGAATGGTGTGATTTTCCACATGAACTCACAGGGTGAATCTACTATTTTGGTGTTCAGTGTCCTGATAACCCACTGTTTGCACCTTGAATGCTGTCTACCTCACTTACATGTTCCCTGACATGACTATCTGATTTCTAGTTTTCTCTCATCCTGAGAGTTAATTCTTTCCACTCCAATTTTGCTCCCACATTCTTATGTCCCTCTCCAAAATCCTATCCAGGAACTGATTTGACTCCTTTTTCCTGAGTTTTTCAGCACTCAATTTCTTTCTTCTATACCTATACATGAAATTAGAAGACGCTTGCTCCTTGGAAGAAAAGCTATGTGACCAACCTAAACAGCATATTAAAAAGCAAAGACATTACTTTGCCAACAAAGGTCCATCTAGTTAAAGCTATGGTTTTTCCAGTAGTCATGTATAGATGTGAGAGTTGGTCTATAAAGAAAGCTGAGCACCACAGAATTGATAGTTTTGAACTGTGGTGTTGGAGATAACCCTTGAGAGTCCCTTGGACTGCAAGGAGATCAAACCAGTCAGTCCTCAAGGAAATCAGTCCTGAATATTCATTGGAAGGACTGATGCTGAAGCTGAAACTCCAATACTTTGGCCACCTGATGTGAAGAACTGACTCATTGGTAAAAACCCTGATGCTGGGAAAGATTGAAGGTAGGAGGAGAAGGAGACAACAGAGGATGAGATGGTTGGATGGCAACACTGATGGCAACTCATGTCAATGGACATGAGTTTGAGTAAGCTCCAAGAGTTGGTGATGGACAGGAAGGCCTGACATGGTGCAGTCCATGGGGTTGCAAAGAGTTGGACGTGACTGAGTGACTGAACTGAACTGTACCAATACAGGGGAACAATTGAAGGATTCTTAATTTGATAATCTTGCTTTCAGCAATTAATGAGTACAAGTTTATCATGAATAATAATGGTGTCATCACTTATCACTTAAGGGAAGAAGAAATCATTGAAAAACTACAGTGGAAGCTACTAACAGCATCAAGAAGAGATACATACTATAAATCAACTCTGTGAGATACCTACAGTAAAGTAACTGTGTGAAAATGATAATTGCTCAGTTGTGTCTAACTCTTTGACATCCATGGACTGTAGCCTGTCAGACTCCTCTGTCCATGGAATTCTCCAGGCAAGAATACTGGAGTGGGTTTTCATTTCCTTATCTAGGGGATCTTCCTGGCCCAGGGATCAAACCTGGGTCTCTTACATTGCAGGCAGATTCTTCACCATCTGAGCCACCAGGGCAGACTTACTTAAAAAAAATATGCACTTCACTATAAATATTCATTAATAATCTCAAGTTATGTATTTTTATACTTCTTCTGAACATAATATGAAACTACCACTCTTTAACACTGAGTATAATGCTTGTGGGGCTTCCCACGTGGTGCTCCTGGTAAAGAAGCCACCTGCCAGTTCAGGAGATATAACTGACGTGGGTTCAGTCCCTGAGGCAGGGAGATCCTGCGGAGGAAGGCATGGCAACCCACTTCAATATTCTTGCCTGGGAAATTCCATGGACAGAGGCTCCTGGCAGCCTACAGTCCACAGGGTCAGAAAGAGTCAGACACGACTGAAGTGAGTTAGCACACGCACATAATGCTTGCATCCTATCTTATTATTGTGGTCTATAATTTAGCTTTACCTTTTATACCCGTTCTTTTTAAAATATATAATATAGAAGAGATTTTTATGGACAATAGTTAAATTTATTGACTTACATTTTTTAAAAAAAGAATAAATATATAAAGTTATTGTTGAGTTAATTGATACCACAGTGAAAATGTAGAGGATTGAAACTCAATACTGTGCTTGTCTTCAAAACTTGATATGCAAAGCATTTGCCTTTTTAGAGTAGAATTTGATCTTTTCTTCTTACTTATATTTGAGGGGATTGAAGTTTTCTGTGGTAAATGTATCACTTTTGTTCTTTATTCATTGGTACCAATAGGCAGAAAGCTACTCTTGTTACAATCATTCATCCATGATTGGTGAATGTTGTCCTTGGTAAATTGCTTGGGTTAGATACCCTCTGAGCTGTAACCTTCATCTTGTTCAGTTAAGTTGATTAAANGCTACTCTTGTTACAATCATTCATCCATGATTGGTGAATGTTGTCCTTGGTAAATTGCTTGGGTTAGATACCCTCTGAGCTGTAACCTTCATCTTGTTCAGTTAAGTTGATTAAAACAGTTTGTATGAAATTAAATGCAAGCAATATTTACATAATGAAAAGAGAGTGTGACCGAAATCTGCAACCTTCAGAATTTCAAATATAGTGATTTTGCTAATTACAATGGAAGTTCATATTTCTCTGGGGATTGAATCCTTTCAGCACATAGGGACTCTCCATGTGGTACAAAAGTAGAAGATGACTTTGTCTTAGTTTGTCTTTAAATAACAAAACATGTATTTTCCCCTTATTCCTTTTTTTAATCATTATGGACAACTTTTTTTTTTCTTAACAGCAAAATTATTACAACAGGGCATTTAGTTAAGCTACTGCTGTGCTGTGATGTGTCGCTCAGTCACGTCCAGCTCTTTGCAACCCCATGGACTATAGCTGCCGGGCTCCTCTGTCCATGACGATTTTCTAAGCAAGAATACTGGAGTGGGTTGCCATGCCCTCCTCCAGGGGGTCTTCCCAACCCAGGGATGGCGCCCAGGTGGATTCTTTACCATCTGAGCCACTGGGGAAGCCCCAGTTAAGCTATAGTGAGCCATTATCTTTTTAAAACAGGGCTTCCATTCATTTATTTAAGTTTGGTGTCAGAATTTGGGAAATAATTTTATACATTGGAACACTGCTTCCATAAAAGTTATGTGTGTTTGCCATGTGCTCAGTTGTGTCCCACTCTTTGTGACCCCATGGACTGTAGCCCACCAGGCTCCACTGTCCATGGAATTTTCCAGGCAAGAACACTAGAGTGGGTTGCCATTTCCTCCTCTAGGGTCTGTTCCCCTCCCAGGGATCAAACCTGTGTCTCCTGCATTGGCAGGCAGATTCTTTGCCTGATGAGCCATTGGGGAAGCCCCTTTCTATAAATTTAGCTATTTACTAAAATTTGAAAGTGTGACGTGTCTGAGTTGCTCTTTAACTGTTAGCAGATGGCTGAGGCAGCTGGAAATGTGCTGAAGTCATTAGTTTTATCTCCACATTTCATCTAAGTCTCTGTTCAGTTTTCTGTATGATATTGGCCTGCGGTCACCGTATACAACTCTTAACGCAAACACAGCATCTCTTAGGCAGCTTGCTCATCCTCTGATCTCTGTTTCTTCATGTCAAAAGGATGGATTTGGGCAAGATCTCCATGGTAGCTTCCAACTCTAAATTTTGCAGATTTTGAGACTCAGGGACCCCCTTTCTCATTCCCAGGTTAGCCCTAACTAATCCAGTGGAGTCCTTCTTCCTACATCACCCCTTTGTGAGCTCTCCAATAACACAGATATTGTTGGTGTTGATCTAAATCAGGTATAACCAGGGTGAGACATAATCACTAGGAGATACTGTGAGAATACTGTTTTTTATATAAATGAATCCAAANAGGTTAGCCCTAACTAATCCAGTGGAGTCCTTCTTCCTACATCACCCCTTTGTGAGCTCTCCAATAACACAGATATTGTTGGTGTTGATCTAAATCAGGTATAACCAGGGTGAGACATAATCACTAGGAGATACTGTGAGAATACTGTTTTTTATATAAATGAATCCAAATTTTATGTTTTAAAAATTGTTTATGTTAAAAAATAATTTGTGATATTAAAGAGAATTCCAAATTAAATGAGACAAACAATCTTTATTTGTAGAATTGTTAGAATTGTAAAATTTGTCTGTATCACTTCCTTTTACATGTTATGAAGTCATTCTCCTATTCTCCTCAACAGTCTTTATGAATGCTACTGTATTGATGCTAACAAAATACAGCATTATTTTCCAATTAGCATATTTGGTGTACTTAATATTTTCTTTTCCTTTGTTGTTTTCAGTGGAAAACAAATTGCTGAAGCAGCACCTTTAGAGCTTTCATTTATGCGGCTTTCTTGCTAGACTCTTCCACAGAAAACTATCCATGACGTTTTGAATCAAACGCAAATATTTTGGAATCTTCCTAAAAACATTAACGTGGTTATTTTTCTCTATTCTACATACATACACTTGTAAATGCATGCAAACATTTACAGAAACTATCACCCTGGCAACATTCTTTAAAAGATATGCTTTTTTTATTGTCAATAATTTATATTATATTTGAATACAGAAGGGACAAATACAGGCAATGATAGTGTTTTAGCTTTCAAAGGTTCTGTGCTTTAGAATCAACAAATCAGTGCTTTTATCAAATTCTCTTTTAACTGCCTATTGTTGACAGATGCATAGAAAAATATTTGCTTAAAAATCAAACAAAATACATACAGTGTAAAATCCATAGTCTTTACAAAGTCTCAAAGAACTTTGATTTTCCTATTGTTTAAATAGTACAAAGATATTTTAGAATATAGTCATCCTGTCAAATTAAATCTCTGTTTATTTTATAGAATTATTTGCTTTCAGCACCATGTCATCTCCATTTCTTCAGCCAAATAATGCACAGTTGACTACATTTTCCTTCCGGACTGAGATTTTCCCATTGAAGTCAGGCTCTGGCCAACATTTTAACCCAAAAGGCCATGCTGAGGATTAAGCATAGATTATTGCATCCAGTGGACTTTGTTTAAACATTGATTCTTCTTAGAGTATGATCTTGATAAATTACATTTTTCGCTATACATTTCCTCTTTAAATTTCAATACCTTGCAGATCATGTGAGAATTGCATTGAATGAGAAAATATTATGAAATACTTTTAAACTACAAAGTTACTACAAAGAGGCATTCCCTCCAGAGAGAAGATTGAAAGAGGAGTGTTACCCACATCATATTTTTCTAAAGCAGGCCAAGTGCATGTCTGGAACTAGATCCAGGCCTAGGTTAAGACCGAATTCTTGACATTCATTTTGAATCAGCACAAGCAAATGCATCTATGTCTGCATTTTTATCTGTATCGTAGTTATTATAATAGTGCCATCATCATGGAGTGACTGTAAAAAATGAAATGAGACCATGTAAGTAAAGCGCCTCTCTTGGCAGCTTTTGCACTGCTGAGTGTTAGCCATGATGTGAAGAATGTTGCGATGTGACAGGGGCTGCAGTGTACACAACTGTGAGATAAATCCGATAATACAAGTATACTGAAATATACAGGAGCACAAGGAAATGACTTTTCAGTCTTCCCTACCTCAGAGAACTACAGCACCTTTTACCCAGTTCTTCAAACAAAGAAACAAACAAAACCTAAATGTATTGTTTGAGTCTTCTTTTTTACTCCCCATCCACCCTCTCACAGGATAGTCTTTCAGATCAGCCAACAAATTGTATTTTCAATTCTTATACCTCTGTTTATTTCTACTGTTGCCATGCAAGAAAACTACCATCATTTTTTTAAATTGTACTAATTGCCTTCAAACTAGATGTCCTGCTCACCTTCTTATTTCCTCACCTACATGCATTCTCAGAGCAGCCAGTTACCTTGATAAAATGTAAATTAGGTACTGCTTACCATACCTACACCACACTGAAAATAGAATGAAATTGAAATACCCTCTTGTTTAGATTTCTACCCTATCCTAGCTTTGTATACCCCAAGGGCAGTTACCCATCACCCACCTCCTTCACTGGGTCTTTGCAATATCACACTTGTGGGCTTTTGTACTTGATATTCCCTTTGCCCTGAACATTTTTCCTTAACACTTTATGACTAGCTAGCTCTTTTTTTGTACTGTGCATGTTCGTACGTGTCACTTTCTCAGGCTGTTCTTGAGCTGTCCAGGGAAAGCAGCTCTTGTTTTGCTGATGTGTGTGTTGGTATGTATGTGTGTGTTAGTCGCTCAGTCATGTGTGACTCCTTGCGTCCCATGGACTGTAGCCTGCCAGGCTTCCCTGTCCATGGAATCTTCAAGGCAGGAATACTGGAGTGGGTTGCCATTACCTGCCCAGCGGATATTTCCGACCCAGGGATTGAACCTGGGTCTCCTGCAATGCAGGCAGATTCTTTACCATCTGAACAATACTGTTTGGGTCTTCCACTAACTTTATCTCACCTTAAAATATCAGTACAGTTCAGTTCAATCACTCAGTCATGTCTGACTCTTTGTGACCCCAAGGACTGCAGCACACCAGGCCTCCCTGTCCATCACCAACTCCTGGAGTTTACTCAAACTCATGTCCATTGAGTTGGTGATGCCATACAAACATCTCATCCTCTGTTGTCCCCTTCTCCTCCTGCCTTCAATCTTTCCCAGAATAAGGTCTTTTCCAATAAGTCAGCTCTTCATATCAGGTGGCCAAATTATTGGAGTTTCAGCTTCAGCATCAGTCCTTCCAATAAACATTCAGGACTGATTTCCTTTAGGATGGACTGGTTTGATCTCCTTGCAGTCCAAGGGACTCTCAAGAATCTTCTCCAAACAATAGTTCAAAAGCATCAATTCTTCAGTGCTCAGCTTTCTTTATAGTCCAACTCTCACATCCATAGATGACTACTGGAAAAATCATAGCCTTCATTAGACAGACGTTTGTTGGCAAAGTAATGTCTCTGCTTTTTAATATGCCATCTAGGTTGGTCATAAATTTTCTTCCAAGGAGGAAGTGTCTTTTTACTCCATTGCTGCAATTACCATCAGCAGTGATTCCAGAGCTGCAAAAAATAAAATCTGCCACTGTTCNTTCACTTTCATCAAGAGGCTTTTTAGCTCCTCTTCACTTTCTGCCATAAGGGTGGTGTCATCTGCATATCTGAGGTTATTGATATTTCTCCCAGCAGTCTTGATTCCAGCTTGTGCTTCCTCCAGGCCAGTGTTTCTCATGATGTACTATACATATAAGTTAAATAAGCAGGGTGACAATATACAGCCTTGATGTACTCCTTTTCCTATTTGGAACCAGTCTGTTGTTCCATGTCTAGTTCTTTTTTTTTTTTTCCATGTCCGGTTCTAACTGTTGCTTCCTGACCTGCATATAGGTTTCTCAAGAGGCAGATCAGGTGGTCTGGTATTCCCATCACTTTCAGAATTTTCGACAGTTTATTGTGATCCACACAGTCAAAGGCTTTGGCATAGTCAATAAAGCAGAAATAGATGTTTTTCTGGAACTCTCTTGCTTTTTCCATGGTCCAACAGATGTTGGCAATTTGATCTCTGGTTCCTCTGCCTTTTCTAAGTCCAGCTTGAACATCTGAAAGTTCACAGTTCATGTACTTTTGAAGCCTGGTTTGGAGAATTTTGAGCATTACTTTGCTAGCATGTGAGATGAGTGCACTGATTTTTGAGGAAGGCTTTCTTATCTCTTCTTGCTATTCTTTGGAACTCTTCATTCAGATGGGTATATCTTTCCTTTTCTGCTTTGCTTTTTGCTTCCCTTCTTTTCACAGCTATTTGTAAGGCCTCCTCAGACAGCCATTTGGCTTTTTTGCATTTCTTTCGCCTGGGCAGTTCATGGGGTTGCAAAGAGTCAGACATGACTGAGCGACTGAACTGAACTAACTTAGATGAGTGCAATTGTGTAGTAGTTTGACCATTCTTTGGCATTGCCTTTCTTAGGGACTGGAATGAAAACTGACCTTTTCCCGTCCTGTGGCCACTGCTGAGTTTTCCAAATTTGCTGGAATATTGAGTGCAGCACTTTCACAGCATCAACTTTTAGGATTTGAAATAGCTCAACTGGAATTCCATCACCTCCACTAGCTTTGTTCATAGTGATGTTTCCTAAGGCCCACTTGACTTCCCATTCCAGGATGTCTGGCTCTAGGTGAGTGATCACACCATTGTGATTATACATATAAATAAATAATACATATATACACATGTTTCCTATCTGTTCTTGCCTGGTCTTCCCCGACTCTGAGAATATAATATGCATGGGAGCAGAGTCCTTATCTGTCCTGTTCAGTTTTATGACTAAAGTCTATAAAAGAAATGCCTAATGGATACATATGCTGGATTGAATTAATAAGTGAAAAAACATTAAATGATTAAATTCATAATTATATAGGCCATATTTTCTCAGTGATGCTTTGCTAAACCACTAGATTTTGAACTAGGCCTAAAATGACCAACCTAGATAGTATATTCAAAAGCAGAGACATTACTTTGCCAACTAAGATCCATCTAGTCAAGGCTATGGTTTTTACAGTAGTCATGTATGGATGTGAGAGTTGGACTGTGAAGAAGGCTGAGCACCGAAGAACTGATGCTTTTGAACTGTGGTGTTGGAGAAGACTCTTGAGAGTCCCTTGGACTGCAAGGATATCCAACCAGTTCATTCTGAAAGAGATCAACTCTGGGATTTCTTTGGAAGGAATGATGCTAAAGCTGAAACTCCAGTACTTTGGCCACCTCATGTGAAGAGTTGACTCATTGGAAAAGACTCTGATGCTGGGAGGGATTGGGGGCAGGAGGAGAAGCAGACGACCGAGGATGAGATGGCTGGATGGCATCACGGACTCGATGGACGTGAGTCTGAGTGAACTCCGGGAGTTGGTGATGTGCACAGAGGCCTGGTGTGCTGCGTTTCATGGGGTCGCAAAGAGTCGGACACAACTGAGCGACTGAACTGAACTGAACATTTTAAGTAACTATTCAAAGGCCAACTCTGCAAAGATTGTTAGTCTCATTTTTCAAAATTTAATTGTTATTTTATATTGAATTATAATTGATTTACAATGCTGTATTAGCTTTAGTTGTTTAGTAACCAATATGGTTATACGTATAGATATACCCATTCTTTTTCAGATTCTTTTCCCATATAAGTTATTACAGATTATTGAGTATAGTTCCCTATGCTATACGGTAGCTCTTTGTTGGTTATCTATTTTATATATAGTAGTGTATATATTAATCCCAAATTTTTAGTTTATCCCTCCCCTCACATTTTCCTTTGGGTAACTGTAATTTTGTTTTTGAAGGCTATGAGTCTGCTTCTGTTTTACAAATAGGTTCATTTGCATCATTTTTTGTATTCCACATACAAGTGATATCATATGATATTTGTCTCTCCCTGATTTACTTCACTAAGTATGGCAATCTCTAGGTCCACCCATGTTGCTGAAAATGGTATCATTTCACTCTTTTTTATGATTGAGTAATATTCCATTGCATCAGTATATACATATAACAGCTTCTTTATCCATTCCTGTTAATGAACATTAAGCTTGCTTCCATGTCTTGTTTATTGTAAATAATGCTGCAGTGGACACTGGGGTGCATGTATCTTTTGTGATTATGCTTTTCTCTGGATACATCCCCAGGAGTGGGATTGCTGGATTATATGGTAGTTCTGTTTTTATGTTTTTAAAGAATCTCTGTATAGTTATCCATAGTTGTTGTACCAATTTACATTCCCACTAACAGGGTAGGAGGTTTCTCTTTTATCCACATCCTCTCCAGCGTTTATTGTTTGTAGACTTGTTGATGATGGCCATTCTGACCAGTGTGAGATGATACCTCATTGAATTTTGATTTGTATTTCTCAGTAATTAGTAATGTTGAGTATCTTTCTGTGTGCTTCTTAGCCATCTGTATGTCTTTTTTGGGGAAATACATACTTAGGTCTTCTGCCCATTTTTTGATTATCTATACTGAGCTGCATGAGCTATTTGTATACCTTTTCAGTCACTTTGTTTGCAAATATTTTCTCCCATTCTGTGGGTTTTCTTTTCATTTTATTTATGGTTTCCTTTGCTGGGCAGAAACTTTTAAGTTTAATTAGGTCCCATTTATCTTTGCTTTTATTTTCATTACTCTAGGAGGTGGGTCAAAATAAAGAATTTTGCAGGGATTTATTTAAAAGAATGTTCTGCCTATATTTTCCTCTAAGACTTTTACAGTATCTGGTCTTTCATTGATATCTTTATTTTGAGTTTATTTTTGTGAATGGTGTTAAGGAGCAACCTAATTTCACTTTTTTACACATAGCTCCCCAGTTTTCCCAGCACCATTTGTTGAAGAGACTGTCTTACCAACATTGTGTAGTTTTGCTTCCTTTATCATAAATTAATTGACCATAGGTACATATGCTTATTTCTCAACTTCCTATCTTGTTCCATTGATCTATATTTCTGTTTTTGTGCCAGTACCATATGGTTTTCATTACTTTAGCTTTGTAGTATAGTCTGAAGTCAGGGAGCCTGATTGCTCCAACTCCATTTTTATTTCTCAGGTTTGGTTTTGTTATTCAGGGTCTTTTTGTGTTTCCCAAGTTACTTCCTTCTCTACTTCCAAATTCATAGCATGGCATGCTTCGTGTTACAGAACAATTCATCACTGTATCTATATCACAGAGTATCTCCCTATCTAACTAGATAACTGACAACATCTAGGCAGCAAATATACTGTGAATATATGTTTTCATCTCTTCATCCATAATACCTGGACCCAGAGGATCCTCAATAAATATATCATGAATTAAATTTCACTCCTTCCATGTTTAATATGAAACTATCACTAAAATGGTTCAGAAAAAGCAGAAGGGAGACATATCCACTTAAGCAGCTCATACTTCTGTGATATTTATGAATCAACTTCATCTCAAGCCTATCAGAAATTGTATACACAATCTGATTGAAAGAAAAATCTGAATCAGAAATTGCTTGGAAATCTACTTTATGCCATCATATCAATCATTCCTTAAAACAGGATATTGGGTTCCCTATGATATTAAGAAAACGGATCATGTAGCAAGTTTGAAAGAAAATTTAGTATATACTTAGAATTGTGATGTCAATTAGATACAGCTTACAATGTGTTTTGCTTCATGTTTTTGTTTTTTGTTTTTTTGAATGCTGCATATGTTTTTTACTTATGTCTTTTCATCTAAAATATTAATAATACAAATAAATATCACTTTTTGAAATATGTGGCAAATATAGCTCTAAAGTGAAAAATGGTATGTTTTCCTAAAAGTTGTCTCTTCCTGTATTTTGGAAATCTTTGTCAATTCTAGAATTTATCTGTTCAGGGAATAAAATTGACCACAGACATACTGAAATACATGTAGTACTATATATATATTGATGTCAGCTCTCTAACAGATGCTTTATCTTTTCCAAAGAGATAAGACTGTTATGCATACATTTTTAGAAACTATAAGAATAGTTGTTAGTAAGAATTCTTAATAAATGCAACTCTAATTTCTAAGATCCTTTCCTTTTCCAATAGCAAATACCACTTATTAAAACATGTAAAGGATGACAGACTTTTTCTTTCCTCATAGCTTTTCTAGACATGGAGATTAGCATGTATTTTTATATTTATTTAAAATTTGTTTTTTTATTGATCTTTCATCAGACATTCTACAGATTATTTCAAAAATAGAAAATTTTAGAAAACACACATGTATAAATGGTTCTATTAGGCAATAATCCTATTGTATTTAATAATGAAAATGTGCTGGGTATAAAGAGATACTATTCAAAAATAACAACTTTAAGGTAAGGGTTTCTTTAAGATCAATTTTTGTTCAGCTCATAATTCAAAGGAATATTTTTTGCTTATGTTTTTCTGCTTCCCAAATCAAGACTAGTGTTCTCAAAGTCTATTCTGTAGACAAGTAGTCCTACAGGGTTTTCCACGGAAAGGGGGTTACATGGTCCAATAGGTTTGGGAAGTCATGCATGGCCTATCCCCCTTTTGAGAATTTACATGTATAAAGTAAAATAAAAGACTCACAGAAATCCAGAAGTGAAGTTTAAAATTTAACCTAGAATTTCCCAAACTTACTTTTTTTACTTATGAGGTCTGTTTAAAAAAAAAAAAAAACCCAGAAACAGTTTTTGTGGTCCTTGCTTTGTCATAATAGCCATGAAGATTACATTACATTAATTATAATTTTGCTGGCTGCAATCAATTTTCATAATATTTATTCTAAATTAATTTACTGCTGCCATGAAATGGTAATCTGGCAGGTCATTATGGACTTTTAAATAATATACAAAGCTATGTTTCTGTATGTTTTTAGCAAATTCATATGTATAAAATAACTCCAAGATATCTCAGAGTATTCACTCTCCATTCTAAATTTAGTGATTGCCAGCTGGATTTGACAAATTAGTGTGCCTGAACCAAGCTATAATTTTAAACTGAAAATTAGAGATACAGTTAGTTAGATAAGGATAAATAATAGTTGACCTAAGAGTTAAGCACATGAGGAGAAATTTAAAGTTGGCGTCTACATGCTGTAGCCACTGGGAGGCTTTGGTTTTTCTTTCTTTAAACAAGGAACATAATTCTTAAGCCTACTTGAAGATTGACTTCAATGAAGAGCACACTTGGGCAAGACTTTCTGCAAGCTTATACTACATCTCTCAGTCTCTGTGCCACTGGATCCACACTCTACCTTTTCTGTTTCTCAGAATGAACCAAACATGCTTGTATTGAGGTATGATCTAAATCCCATAGTTCTCACCTTTGCAAGACCATCATTACATCATCTCTCTTCAGCACCATCAATTTCTCTCTCCCTTCTGGAACTTCCTTATAAAATTGCTGGTATTACTTTAATAGAAATAATAATGCTGATGTTGATGCCTTGATCCAACAATCCTCTGTAGCTCCTGTACCACCTTTCTGCTTCCTTTAGAGCAAGAACCTGGAAGGAACTATCATACATTTTTTTATGCATTCTCAAATGACATCCTCTGGCCTTTTATGTTTTTAATTTTTACTGGACCACAGTTGATATACAACGCTGTGTTAATTTCTACTGTATAGCAAAGAGAATCAGCTATACATACACATCAATAAATTTCATTCAATCTAATGAGCACCACTTTGTCACTCTGTCTAAAGCCATTTAAAATCCAGTCAAATGTTCTTACTGATTTTCAAAGTCTGAACATAGAAGGATGGCAAGGGCAATGCATACGTATCTCCAGGTGATGTGGGTGGTGATTCTTGGGCGCTGAGCCCAGATTTAACCTCAGAATCCTTCTCAGCAATGTGTTCCAGAATGCCACTGTGTGTGTGGGTGCTCAGTCATGTCTGAATCTGCAACCCAATAAACTGTAGCCCGCCAGACTCCTCTGTCCATGGGATTCTCCAGGCAAGAATACTGGAGTGGCTTGCCACTTCCTCCTCTAGCGGATCTTCCCGAACCAGGGATCAAACCCACACTCCTACATTGGCAGGCAGATTCTTTCCCACTTGAGCCACATATACACATATCTCCTATTTTTTTGGATTTCCTTCCCCTTCAGGTCATCAAAAAGCATCCAGCAGAGTTCTCTGTGATATTTAGTATGTTCTCATCAGTTATCTATTTTATACATAATATCAATGGTGTATAAATATCAATCACAATCTCCCAATTCATCTTACCCCCTATACTTTTTTTCACTTCTCCTCAAATTCTTTTTCAAAACTCATGCAATTTAGATTTTATCCCTCTATTTTCAAAGTCATCAATGACTGAATAGTACATGTTTCCCTAAGACCCACAGCCTCTTCTGCACTCTGCTCATCTCTCTCCTTTGCCCATTAAGTCATATTGCCCTTGCCCCATTAAGTCATATTGACTTAATGGTTCTCCTCAAACATGCCAAGCAGCCTCGTTTCTCAGGTTGTTTGCACTTGGTGTACCTCTGCCTGAAGTTTTCTCCTCTCAGATATTCAGAGAGCTTATTCCCCTACTGCCTTTAGATTTCTGGATCAAGTGTTACATTATTAGTGAGACTTTCCCTGACTATTTACATAAACTAAGTATCTTACATTTTGGCACTTTATATCAGCTAGTACTCAGCTCTGTTTTTCTCATCAGCTCTTTTGAGTTGAACAAATAAATGTTCCAAAGGTACTTGCTTATGTGTTGTTGTTGATCTCATTTCCTTTGCCTTTACATTGGGAGTGCCATGGGCTTTCTTACTGTGTTCTTAGCTGTATGTCTAGCTGTGGAGTAGTGCCTGGCATGTAATATGTACTCACTGGGTATTTGTTGTTATTTATTCATTTAATGCAGGACACTCAAGTTCAATTCCTGGGTCAGGAAGATCCCCTGGAAAAGGAAATGGCAACCCACTCCAGTATTCTTGTCAGAAGAATCCCTTGGACCGAAAAGCCTAGCAGGCTATAGTCCATGGGGTTGCAAGAGTTGGACACAACTTAGTGACTAAATCACCACCATTCATTTAACTTAGTTCAGTTCAGTTTCTCAGTCATGTCTGACTCTTTACCATGGACTGCAGCACACCAGGCCTCCCTGTCCATCTCCAGCTCCTGGAGTCTACTCAAACTCAAGTCCATTGAGTCAGTGATGCCATCCAACTATCTCATCCTCTGTCAACTCCTTCTCCTCCCACCTCAATCTTCCCAGCATCAGGGTCTTTTCAAGTGAGTCAGTTCTTCACATCAGGTAGCCAAAGTATTGGAGTTTCAGATTTAACATCAGTCCTTCCAATGAATATTCAGTACTGATTTCCTTTAGGATGGACTGGTTGGATCTCCTTGCAGTCCAAGGGACTCTCAAGAATCTTCTCCAACACCACAGTTCAAAAGCATCAATTCTTCGGTGCTCAGCTTTCTTTATAGTCCAACTCTCACTGGGCCACTGGAAAAACCATAGCCTTGACTAGACAGACCTTTGTTGAGAAGTAATGTTTCTGCTCTTTAATATGCTGTCTAGGTTGGTCATAACTTTCTTCCAAGGAGGAAGCGTCTTTTAATTTTATGGCTTCAGTTACCAGCTGCAGTGATTTTGGAGCCCAGAAAAATACAGTCACCCACTGTTTACACTGTTTCCCCATTTATTTGCCATGAAGTAAAGGGACCAGATACCATGGTCTTAGTTTTCTGAATGTTGAGCTTAAAGCCAACTTTTTCACTATTCTCTTTTACTTTCATCAAGAGGCTTTTTAGTTCCTCTCACTTTCTGTCATAAGGATGGTGTCATCTGCATATCTGAGGTTATTGATATTTCTCCCAGCAATATTGATTCCAGCTTGTGCTTCATTCAGCCCAGTGTTTCTCATGATGTACTCTACATATAAGTTAAATAAGCAGGGTGAAATATACAGCCTTGATGTACTCCTTTCCCGATTTGGAACCAGTCTGTTGTTCTATGTCCAGTTCTAATTGTTTCTTCCTGACCTGCATACAGATTTCTCAAGAGGTAGGTCAGGTTGTCCAGTATTCCCATCTCTTTCAGAATTTTCCACAGTTTGTAGTGACCATTTTTCTCCTTTGCTTTTCACTTCTCTTCTTTTCACAGCTATTTATAAGGCCTCCTCAGACAGCCATTTTACTTTTTTGCACCTATTTTTCTTGGGGATGGTCTTGATCCCTGTCTCCTGTACAGTGTCACAAACCTCTATCCATAGTTCATCAAGCACTCTGTCTATTAGACCTAACCCCTTGAATCTATTTCTCACTTCCACTGTATAATCATAAGGGATTTGATTTAGAAATTGTAAGGGATATCTTATTCATTTAATGATTGTAAGCATATATCGAGTGCTTGGTATGCACAAGATACTAGATTAGGGGTTTAAGAGCTCAATTATGAATGACACAGGTTTCTTGATCTTTGTAATGGTTCTATACCACCTACGAGTACCAGGAAGACCTTATGGATGACACTGGACTCCTCCTGAAAAATAGGGAGGATATTAACACATGGAGATGCTTTTTTTTTTTTTAATTTTTATTTTTACTTTATTTATAGTACTGTATTGGTTTTGGCATACATTGACATGAATCGGTCATGGGTGTACATGAACTCCCAAACATGAACCCCCCCTCCCACCTCCCACCCCACTTCATCCCTCCGGATCATCCCCATACACCAGCCCCAAACATCCTGCATCGAACATAGACTGGTGATTCGTTTTTTACATGATATTATACATATTTCAATGCTATTCTCCCAAATCATCCTACCCTCTCCCTCTCCCTCTCCCTCAGAGTCCTAAAGTCCGCTCTACACATCTGTGTCTCTTTTGCTGTCATGGAGATGCTGTAGAATTTCAAGCATGAAATAAAGCACAAAGGTAGAAAAGTGTTGGGAAAATATTTGGCTAATGTAGGTTGTCTAAAACAAGCGGTTGAGAATGATGAGTGAGTGAGTGNCTCTTTTGCTGTCATGGAGATGCTGTAGAATTTCAAGCATGAAATAAAGCACAAAGGTAGAAAAGTGTTGGGAAAATATTTGGCTAATGTAGGTTGTCTAAAACAAGCGGTTGAGAATGATGAGTGAGTGAGTGTTAGTCACTCAGTTGTGTCCAACTCTTTTTGACCCCAGGAACTGTAGCCTACCAGGCTCCTCTGTCCATGGGATTCTCTGGGCAAGAACATTGGAGTGGGTTGCCATTCCCTTCTCCAGGGGATCTTCCTGACTTAGGAATCAAACCTAGGTCTCCTGCATTGCAGGCAGATTTTCAGAATGATGAGAAGCAGGTAAAATTATTGTTTCTAATTTTTGAAAATGTGTTATAATACACATAACATAAAATTTCCTAGTTTAGCCATTCTTAAGCATACAGTTCAGTAGTACTAACTAGATTAATATTATTGTGCAACCATTACCACCATCATCTCTGGAACTCTCTTCATCTTAAAAAACTGAAATTCTGTTCCCATTAAACATTAACTCCCCAGGACCCCCTACTTTCAGCTCCTGGCTATCATCATTTTTAAAAAATTTTTTCCTTTTCCCCCAGGTTCTGCTAACCACCATTCTACCCTCTGTTACTAAGAGTTGTTTTTTTTTTTTTTAAGATTCCACATAAATGTCAGATCATTCATTATTTGTCTTTCTGAGCCTGCCTGTCTCACTTAGTATAATTTCCTTAAGTTGTGTCATGTTGTTGCAAATGCATAGCTTCTTTCTTTTTGAAGCTGAATATGGAATATTTAAAATGTATATATCATTTTATATAAATATTTACATATATATGTGGACTATTTTATACATAATTATATATGTATAATCATATATAGAAAGTATGTATAAAATATATATGGATATGATTTGTGCAAACTCCAAGAGGTAGTGGAAGATAGAGGAGCCTGGTGTGGCACTGTCCTTAGGGTTACAAAGAGTCAGATATGACTTAGAAACTAAACAACACTAAAAAATATAAGTATTATGTATATATTGTGCTTCCCTGGTGGCTCAGGCAGTAAAGCGTCTGTCTACAATGCGGGAGACCTCAGTTCAATCCCTGGGTCGGGAAGATCCCCTGGAGAAGGAAATGGCAAACCACTCCAGTACTGTTGCCTGGAAAATCCCATGGACAAAGGAGCCTGGTAGGCTACAGTCCTCAGCGTCGCAAAGAGTCGGACACGACTGAGCACATAATGAATATATGTACATATATAATTTTCTTTATCCATTTGTCAAAAGACTAGGTTATTTTCATACGTTGAGTGTTGTGAATAATACTGCAATGAACATGGGAATAGAGTTACTTCTTTAAGATAGTATTTCCTTTGGATATGCAACCAGAAGTGGGTTGCTGGATTGAACAGTAGTTCCATTTTTAATTTTGTGAGGAATCTCCATACAGTTTTCCATAGTGACTGCACCATTTGCAATCCCATCAATGGGGTACCAGGGTTCTTCTCTTTTCTCCACATTTTTACCAACCTGTCATCTCTTGCCTTTTTGATGATACCTAACACGTGTGTAATGACATCTCATTGTGGTTTGGGCTTCCATTTCCTTGATGGTTAGTAATGCTGATCAGCTTTTCATGTGCCTGCTAGCCATTTGTACATCTTTGAAAAAATGTTTATTCAGGTCTTTTTTCATTTTTTAGTCTAGGTATTAGGGGATTTTTTGCTATTTAGTTGTAAATTGGATATATTGAAAAAAAAGATAGCCCAAATTTCACAATAGCCTTTCTCCTTTTCTCAAATATTTGTAAATTTATATTTTTTAATTCATAGGGACTATCCCTAAATTATTTGTATCTATTGTTTGACTAATTTTACCATGAACTATTACTTATTTTTATATGTAGATATGTTTATGAATATGTATGATACCCTAGAGAAGGAAATGGCAATCCACTCCTGTATTCTTGCCTGAAGAATCCCAAGGACAGAGGAGCCTGGTGGACTACAGTCCAACGGGTTGCAAAGGGTTGGACATGACAGAAGCAACTTAGCACACACACACGCATGTGTATACACGAATATCCTCTGTTCAATAATAAGTTCCTCAAAGGCATTAAATAAAAGCCACCTAATTCATGTACTTCTTTCCATTTCTGAATAAGATGATTTCTTCTACATGGTAGTCATTCAAGTAAATTTTCTGGTATTGATAAAGGTAGATGTCTTTAATTGCAACATTACTCAGTTAAAATATTAAAATGGTAGAATGAGGAAAGATTTTAGAGTTTCTCTAACATTAGCCAGTTTGAGTTTGTCAGTAGGAAATGGAAGCCTAAACAAGATTTTTAAACTTGAAAGTCACAATCCAGCTTGTACTTTAGAGAGATGAATCCGGCATCATAGATTGTATTGCTGCAGGGAGGTTTCAGAACAGGGAGGCAATCTGGGAGATAATTCCAATAGGTAATTCAACTAGTTAAGAGGTAATGAGTATCTGAAATAGAGTGAAACAAATGAAGATGAGAAAGGGAGGTGGAAAAGCAAGACTGTTGTTTAGGTATCAGATATAAGACTCAGGAGGTTATCATTTTAGGGAACATCAAAGAATTTAAAATTTTGGCATCAAAAATTTTTAAGTCCGAGAGATTTAAAGAATAGTCGAGCCACTATCAGAAATAGGGAAATGTGAAATTTTTTGATAAAACTCATTTTGGGATTTAGACTCGGGGGTACTTGTGGCCATCTGGGTCAAGATGTTTAGGGAACAGCAGTTGTGCTTGAATTTAACGGAAGACATCAATACTAAAAGTGCAGATTCTGGGTACACCTGCAAGGAACTAATGATTCAAGTTCTGGTTGATTACTATCCTATTTCGTCTTTGGATGAGTTATAGTCAAGTGAGAAAGAAAAATTACAACAGGCTGGCTTTTGAATTAGTGCAGGTGTGCTTTATCAATGAAAATACATAATAAGAATATAAGTAGAAACTGCGAAGTCAAGTGAATTTGTGGATGAAGAATTAGCAGAAATTTGGGTGCAACTATAAGTAGTAAATACATTCAAATAGTAAGTAAAAATAATTATCCCTACATAGAGACAGAGTTTAGTGGGGCTTCCCTGGTGGCTCAGTAGTAAAGAATCCTCCAGCAATGCAGGAGACCTGGGTTCCATTCCTGGGTGCGGAAGATCCCCTGGAGGAGGGCATGGCAACCCACTCCAGTATTCTTGCCTGGAGAATCCCATGGACAGAGGGTCCTGACTGGCTACAGTCCATGGGCTGCAAAAAGTCACACATGATTGAAGCAACTGAGAATGCACACACAGGTACAGAGTTTAATAATAACTTGTGTTTTGAGGCATTACTATAGAAATGACCAACTAAGTATTAATTCATGTCAACCAATATTCACTGTTGTCTTTTTTTTATTACCAAGTATATGGATTAAAAAGTTTGGTAAACTTACATCTACCTCTCAAGGTGCTTCCTATACAGTAATCATAGACATATATTGCTTATGATGCTAGAAATATTTGTATCTTTCATTAAGAGCACAAATAAGCCAATGGTCATTTCTGTTTCTGGAGAGGAATATGAGAATTCAGAAGGAAGGTGTGACTGTCTAGATAAAGAAATACACGCTCTCTCTTCTGTCCACTCCAGGATGGGAGAGAATGTGAATAAGAAAGCATGAGAGGGGGTTTTCTGGAAGTCATAGCACTGTGAACAAAAACTCAGTACAGAACATAGCAAAACGTTTAGTATAATCTCCTGCATATTGTACAAATATAGCATGGGTTACTATGGTACCAGATGAAGCTAGAGCAGAGACCCAGGGCCATATAAGGCAAGTCTCTGTCTACCCCGAAGGTGTTAGAACATTGAGAGAGCCGTAAACACTGGAGAAACAGGGTCTAATGTGAACTTTAGAAATGTCCCCGGCTTCTATAAAATTGGGTTAAACAGTGGTGGTGGGTGGGTGGTAAGGGGAGTAGAGATCAAAGGAAGGATTGGGAAGAATATTGCAATAATCCAGAGGTCCAGAGAAAAGGTTAAATAATCTTCTACATTACTAGGCATGGGACAGAAAGAAGCAGACAGGCAGATTTCAAAAGTAATTTCACTAAATTTGGTAACTGTCTACATGTGAGAATGAGGGAGAAAAATTCTGAATAACGGTTGCCTGGTGTGAAAAGCTAGATGGATAGCGGCAACATCCGTGAGAGAGGGAAAGCAAGAATAAAAGATGTCAGAGAAAAAGTCCTGAGGCTCCTTTCAGATGAGACGAGTCTGCAGTGTAAACATCCAAGAGAAGATGCGCAGTAAACAGGGGCTGAATGACTTTGGACTCAGATGAGAGATCAAGGCTGAAGATTATGGTCCATTGATTTGTAAGTAATAATTCAGTGCTTAAGAAGAAATGAGATTAACTTTAGGAAGAGTATAGGGGAAAAAAAAGGAAACAAACATCAGATAGAAACTTGAGAGCTCAAGTACAGATGTTTCAGGAACAGCCAGAGTAGCTAAAAAGAAGCTGCCAAGAATATAGTGTGAGACAAGCAAGACTGGGATTCATGAGATGATGGTCAGAAAGCTAAAGACATGAGGTACTGAGGGAATTAAGGGGAGTAGAGATCAAAGGAAGGATTGGGAAGAATATTGCAATAATCCAGAGGTCCAGAGAAAAGGTTAAATAATCTTCTACATTACTAGGCATGGGACAGAAAGAAGCAGACAGGCAGATTTCAAAAGTAATTTCACTAAATTTGGTAACTGTCTACATGTGAGAATGAGGGAGAAAAATTCTGAATAACGGTTGCCTGGTGTGAAAAGCTAGATGGATAGCGGCAACATCCGTGAGAGAGGGAAAGCAAGAACAAAAGATGTCAGAGAAAAAGTCCTGAGGCTCCTTTCAGATGAGACGAGTCTGCAGTGTAAACATCCAAGAGAAGATGCGCAGTAAACAGGGGCTGAATGACTTTGGACTCAGATGAGAGATCAAGGCTGAAGATTATGGTCCATTGATTTGTAAGTAATAATTCAGTGCTTAAGAAGAAATGAGATTAACTTTAGGAAGAGTATAGGGGAAAAAAAAGGAAACAAACATCAGATAGAAACTTGAGAGCTCAAGTACAGATGTTTCAGGAACAGCCAGAGTAGCTAAAAAGAAGCTGCCAAGAATATAGTGTGAGACAAGCAAGACTGGGATTCATGAGATGATGGTCAGAAAGCTAAAGACATGAGGTACTGAGGGAATAAGTTAAAGCAATGACATAATACCAGGTTTGGAAAAAAAGGTCAGTGGAGCTATAGCAGTGGGTAATGGGATTGAGAGATTATCTAGAGAAGACAATAAGTCTAATTCAGACTATATCACACCTTTGCCCTAGAAAAAAATAGACTTTTATATAGAAATATAGATAGATAGGTATGGGTAGATACAGATATATCACCCCACAGTATGTCTATACTATATACAATATCCTAAAATGTATAATAATTGATAACTGCTAAATGCAAAAAGAAATTACCAATAATATATTGAGATATATAGGGTGCTTTCTTTATGAAAAAGATCAAAGTTATTCCTCTGGTCACCTGGGATTTGAGATTTTGATCCACAACATTGACCAGCATCTTCCCTGTTTCTATGGCATCCACTGCCCAGAGCAAATTAGGACTCTGCTAGCCCAGCATGGATGCAATATAGGTCTTTTTACTGACTACTTCTAGGTGGTTATTTATGTTTGAGATGCCAGTGGCAAGAAACACAACTCTTCATCCTTTATTAGCACACTTGACATCTCCATGCACTGGGTACATTTCTACAGCACACCTGGCATCTTTGAAAATGTTAAGTCACATCAGAACAATTATTTTGAATTTCAGTCCTCTGGAATCAGTGGTGCAGAAGGTCTCTTGGTACAGCTTAGGTCTAAGATAATTGTGTTTTCTTTCATTTTTGGATTCATATGGACTCATATGGTTTAGAGAGATTTGGCATGGTCCTGAAACTTTCCCTCCAGCCAGCTTGCCACTCCAGATGGCATTGCCTTTTTGAACAAGTTGCTTCCTCTGGTCATGGAGGTAAAATAGCATTTATTTATAAGTCCTTGGCTAGTCTTGCTTATAACTATTATTCACTTCATTGAGCATGAATATACAATTTTTAACTCGTGATATTCTTGACTAGTGGCAGGCATTTTAAAAACTCTCTAGGCTGATTATCAACAAGCAAAAAAGTTATTCAGTTTTTCAAAGTCATATTAGTTACTTACATACATGGATTCTATAAACATCAAGTTCAACATAAAGTTACCTTTAGGTAACTTACACTCTAAACCATTGTTTGACTTAAGTATGTGATTGATTCTTTTTTAATTTTACTTTTTCTTGTTTTAATTGAAGTATAGTTGATGTATAGTATAGTTGAAGTATAGCTTCCCTGGTGGCTCAGACGGTTAAGACTCTGCCTGCAATGCAGGAGACCTGAGTTCAGTCCCTGGGTTGGGGCGATCCCCTGGAGAAGGAAATGGAAACCCACTCCAGTATTCTTGCCCGGAGAATCCCATAGACAGAGGAGCCTGGTGGGCTACAGTCCATGGGGTCACAGAGAGTCAGACAAAACTGAGCAACTAACACTGTCTCTCTCACTACAGTTGATGTACAACATAAATTGCAGGTTAATAATATAGTGATTCACAGTTCTCAAAGGTTATACTTCATTTGTATTTATTATAAATAATTGTATTATACAATATATCCTCATAGCCTGTTTTATACCTAATAATTTATACCTCTTACTCCTCTGTCTCTAATCTTACCCAGCCTTCTCCCCAGCTGGAAGCCACTACTTTGTTCTCTATTATCTGTTAGTCTGATTTTTGTTATAGTCACTAGTTTTTTTGTATTTTTCAGATTCCACATGTAAGTGATGTCATGCAGCATTTGCTTTTCTTTATCTGACTTATTTTTTTTAGGATAATGACCTTCAAGTCCATCCATGTTGCTGCAAATGGCAAATTTTTCATTCTTTTTTTCTTTTTTTCACAACTGAGCAGTATTCCACTATGTGTGTGTGTATATATATATATATATGTATATACCACATTTTATTGGTTCTTTTTTCATTCAAAGTTTCCTCTTTTTAAATTTGAGCTCATCATTTCTGTATTAAAGAATTCTCAAAGCATTCAGCAATACTGATGAACATAAGCCTTCAGAAAAACACATCTTTATATAATCCCTCAGTTTTTGAGTTCTGAGTTCTAGAATATTCATTCTCTATCAATAAAAATATTGGTCTCCAAACTGTCATCTAATTGCTTCCTCAAAATGGGGTATTGACTCAGCACATATATCTCACATTATCATACTGAAAGATTAAGCCATAATGAATACAGTATCTGTATAAGACGTACTTCATAGGGTTACTTCAAATTTCATTTGAAATTGTAAATATTTAATAATTTCTGACTTTAGTTTTTCTGGAAACTAACTTCAAAATAAATACTTTGCTCACTGTAATTTCAAGTAATAAAAGCAAAATAGAAAGGCTTTATAAACCTAAAGAACTAACAATATTTTTTTCAGAACTACCTGTATTTAATTATTATTTGCATTTTATTTTAAGTAATTCCCCCCAAAACCCACCCAACCCCCCCTCCACCCCAAACACCAAAAAAAAATAACAAGTGGTTAATATTATTTTTGCACATATGTTCATCAGGGATATTGTCCTGAAATTAAAATAAGTGGGACTACATCACACCAAATAGCTTTGCACAGCAATGGAAACCATGCACAAAGTGTAAAGACTGTCTCTTATACACATCTAGATGTGTATAAGAGACAGCACACAGAAAATAATCATCAGTGTGATACATCTTCCCAATAGCCCTTTTGAAGTTACCTTTGAAGTCAGAGGAACTATTATAGGTTTCTCCATCTGCTTTCTATTTATGTGAGATAGCTTTACTACCCAATTTGTCTATCAAGAACTGCAAGTCATATTTTAAACTTAATATGAGTTCTCTGCAGTTCCATTTAGTTACTCGATATGGAGGGCCTTACAGTAGATTTTAAGGACTAACATTGGATATCCTGATGATAACATTCTATATAAGTATTCATCTCATACTTTTATTAATATGATATCATCCCAAATGTTCACAATAGTAGAATTTGGTTCCTCAGTCATTATCACATATATGAATATTCCTCACTGACACATACATTTTTAGCATTTTGGTAAACTGGCTTACCAGTCTCTTAAGCTTTATGTGCACAAAGTTATATTATCCCTATTTTGTGGCTGAGGAAATAGCGTTCAAGAGCTAAAAGCACTGCATTCACTAAAGCCAACTGGCATTCTCCTGGATTGTACCTTTGAACCAGAGGGAAGGGAAATTAATCAGAAAAAGAAGAAAAATGTAAAAATCAAAAAGCAAGTACATAACAGTTTGCTTCAGCTTCTGAGTGGTTATATTTAGTTTTATATTGGAAAAAGAGAAGGCATTTTATGTTTTCAAGAGAGAGTGCAAGTTAGAGCTATGGAAATAATAGGCAGGTCCCTGGGGTGTGCACTGACCTCTTCCTTTCTCCTTAGTAAATGAGTCTGAACACTGGTTATGGAGTGTATTGATCATATATTGAAATGACAGACGGCCTTCACATTAGCTTGCACACAAATCTCTTAATGAAACCTATTGTAACATGTCAGAGGCAACTTAAGAATTGAACCAGACGTTGATAGACAGGACCTTCCACTGATCATTGAAAACATGTAGATTCTCCATGATTAAATCGATGCTTCTAACTTTAATGAGCTGCTATTGATTGGGTGTTTACCACTACAATATATTATGATATTGCTGTTCACCATGCCATAGCTAGGAGCTTGTAAGCATTTCTGTTATAAATCCTTTTTTTTACAAGCTTGTAGCTCAACCATAAAATAAGCCACTGATATGACACATACCAGGCAGTCATTTTGACTGCAAGTTATTTTCCACAATTAAAATATGTGTGTGTGTGTGTGTGTGTGTGTGTGTATAGAAAAAACTATTTAGAAACTTCAATTTTGACTAATCAGAAAAATGGAAGCTTGAGCTAGACTATGAGCTGTGTGAATGTGTAATGTCTTGTTGAAAAGATTTAATATGATATGCTCTACTGATCTACCTCATAGGACCCCAAGTTCAATTCAGTTACTCAGTCATCTCCGACTCTTTGTGACCCCATGAACCACAGCACACCAGGCCTCTCTGTCCATCACCATCTCCGAATGTTTACTCAAAATCAGGTCCATTGACTCGGTGATGCCATCCAACCATCTCATCCTCTGTCGTCCCATTATCCTTCAGCCCTCAATCTTTCCCAGCATCAGGGTCTTTTCCAATGAGTCAGCTTTTCGCATCAGGTGGCCAAAATATTGGAGTTTCAGCTTTACCATCATTCCTTCCAATGAAGACCCAGGACTGATCTCCTTTAGGATGGACTTGGATCTCCTTGCAGTCCAAGGGACTCTCAAGAGTCTTCTCCACCACCACAGTTCAAAAGCATCAATTCTTCAGCACTCAGCTTTCTTCAGAGTCCAACTCTCACATCCATACATGACCACTGGAAAAACCATAGCCTTGACTAGACGGACCTTTGTTGACAAAGTAATGTCTCTGCTTTTGAATATACTATCTAGGTTGGTCATAACTTTTCTTCCAAGGAGTAAGCGTCTTCTAATTTCATGGCTGCAGTCACCTTCTGCAGTGATTTTGGAGCTCCAAAAAATAGTCTGACAATGTTTCCACTGTTTCCCCATCTATTTCCCATGAAGTGATGGAACCAGATGCCATGATCTTCGTTTTGTGAATGTTGAGCTTTAAGCCAACTTTTTCACTCTCCTCTTTCACTTTCATCAAGAGGCTTTTTAGTTCCTCTTCACTTTCTGCCATAAGGGTGGTGTCATCTGTATATCTGAGGTTGTTGATATTTCTCCCGGCAATCTTGATTCTAGCTTGCGCTTCTTCCAGCCCAGCATTTCTGATGATGTACTCTGCATATAAGTTAAATAAGCAGGGTGCCAATATACAGCCTTGACATACTCCTTTTCCTATTTGGAACCAGTCTGTTGTTCCATGTCCAGTTCTAACTGTTGCTTCCTGACCTGCATACAGGTTTCTCAAGAGGCAGGTCAGGTGGTCTTGTAGTCCCATCTCCTTCAGAATTTTCCAGTTTATTGTGATCCACACGGTCAAAGGCTTTGGCATAGTCAATAAAGCAGAAATAGATGTTTTTCTGGGACTCTCTTGCTTTTTTGATGATCCAGCAAATGTTGGCAATTTGATCTCTAGTTCCTCTGCCTTTTGTAAAACCAGCTTGAACATCTGGAAGTTCATGGTTCACATATTGCTGAAGCCTGGCTTGGACAATTTTGAGTATTACTTTACTGGCATGTGAGATGAGTACAATTGTGTGGTAGTTTGAGCATTCTTTGGCATTGCCTTTCTTAGGGATTAGAATGAAAACTGACCTTTTCCAGTCCTGTGGCCACTGCTGAGTTTTCCAAATTTGCTGGCATATTGAGTGCAGCACTTTCACAGCATCAACTTAGGATTTGAAAAAACTCAACTGGAATTCCATCACCTCCACTAAATTTGTTTGTAGTGATACTTCCTAAGGCCCACTTGACATCATGTTCCAGGATGTCTGGCTCTAGGTGAGTGATCACACCATCGTGAATATTTGGGTCGTGAAGATCTTTTTTGTACAGTTCTTCTGTGTATTCTTGCCACTTTTTCTTAATATCTTCTGCTTCTGTTAGGTCCATACCATTTCTGTCCTTTGTTAAACCCATCTTTGCATGAAATGTTCCCTTGGTATCTCTCATTTTCTCCAAGAGATCCCTATTCTTTCCTATTCTATTGTTTTCTTCCTTTTCTTTGCATTGATCGTGGAGGAAGGCTTTCTTATCTCTCCTTGCTGTTCTGTAGAACTCTGCATTCAAATGGATCTATCTTTCCTTTTTTCCTTTGTTTTTTTCAAGACCATCTCCAAGGACCCCAAGAAATGGTCCTAAAAGTAGGAAATGGCAAATGACATGCTGCCAGTTTCTCCTTGAGTTTGAACCCTGAACTATCAACTTGGCACTTAAGCTAGTCTGATCTACAGCATTATTGCTAAAATACTAACAATGTATGGCTAGTTTTATTCTGAATTGAAAAGCTGAAGAAAATAGCATTTGTCATTTTATTAAACCCCGAGAACATGTTAAATATGCAAATATTATTTTATTTAAATTATAAAAGGCTGATTTGGGAACGAATTGAAATTTCAAAGTGTATTTCTGTTCTTTATTTTTGACAGAAATATCCTTTACCACACCATTGGGTTTATGAATGTGATAACTATTTTAAGCATCCAGTGATCGATTCTCTTTCAAGCAGGCACTTAAATGTTTGCTGGATGATGTGAATGAATGAATGAATGAATGAATAAGTGTCACAGATGAATGAGTAAACATTATAAGAATCTTGATTTTCATCTCTCCAGTTCTAATGAAATTCTGAATATTACTTTGTCAGAAGACAATCAGTTTTAGCCTTACTTCAAAACACCAGTTTTAAAGTTTTACTTTCAGAAGTAAAAACAAAAAGCAGCTATTTCAGACCACTTGACCCACTGATTGTGGGTACTTTTTTTGAGGCACATTTTGGGAGTTCTTGGTCAGGCAAAAATATGTTGATATACCCTTGGATTCTTTTATATTCTAAGGGATTTCAGGGTATCTATTGGATTACTAAGTATTTCCAGGAAACCCAGATTAACAGTATAGGTGCTTTATGTCAAATTGGTAGAATGTAAAGTAAATTTCCTTATTATTTGAAGAAGCACATTTTAGATAGTAATTAAGGAACCATTAGCCTATCCTTTGAGTTTTTGTATATTATATTCAGTATACTCTTACGTCACAGTGTTATATCACTGCCAGGTGTTGCTAGTAGAGGTGGAAATTGGTTAAATCATGTCATATTAACTACCTGGTAATATGCAGAATGCTGTTACGTACAAGACATTTTCTCTTTTTTATGATAAAACAATTCACGCTCTTTTATTTCTCACAATATTTGTAAGCTCATTAGTTTTGTTGTTTGACCTGCATGGTTTTTGATAGAATTAAGTAAAGATGCTATTTAAACATGATTATTAATATTTATCCTTCAGACACACAGGAGTCGATTTATTCTGACAAAACTTTTTAACGTTTCTAAAGTATATAGATATATTAACATTAATATGCTTCCCTTCGGTTTCTAATGACATACTTCAATGGGCATATTTACTACAATTTTAGTTCAATGAAATGTAGGAGGCACAAAGGTAGAAAGTATACGAATGTCTAATTATGCTGAATGACTCCTGCCATTCCAAGAGCCACTAGTTTGTATAATTCAGTAAGAAATTATATTGAAGAAACATATTCAGACAATTCAACTCACCTTTCTCATAGTGATCATGAATGATAGCCAGTATTGGAGAATATAGGGCCAGATTCTCCATCTATTAAAATCCATAGGAGTTTTATAGTAGAAGTCCCTGAGCCAGACTATTTCTTTCTGAGTTAGAGTCCGGTTCACTGAGTTCTGCAGCTTGATAATTGCCACAAGTATTGAAGTTGGACTGAATATTTTTTCAGCTCTATCCACACACACACACACACACGTTAGGCTGAATCAGAATAAGCTCAATGAAGTGTCTAAATGAGTGTCTCAATAATGTTCTCTTTAATTTCCAAATAATATTTAGAAAAGTTTTAAGGTTTTCTTTTCTACATAATGTAAAAAGTGATTTTTAAAAAAAGAGAGAGTGAAAGACATAGTAATGCTAACTCCTAAGATTCTAGAAGAAAATATTTCCTCTCCATCATTTTGTATTGATGAGATCTCCAACCTATGATGATATACTCTAGACAAATTAAACTCAAGGTAATTATATATTGGGCATTAGTTATATTGGAGAAGGAAATGGCAACCCAATCCAGTGTTCTTGCCTGGAGAATCCCAGGGACGGGGGAGCCTGGTGGGCTGCTGTGTATGGGGTCGCACAGAGTCGGACACGACTGAAGCGACTTAGCAGCAGCAGCAGCAGCAGCAGCAGCAGCAGCAGCAGCAGCAGCAGTGAGTTATATCATTTTCAGGGTTGCCCTGGTGCCTTAGTCAGTAAAGAATCCACGTGCAACACAGGAGACCTGGGTTTGATCCCTGGGTTGGGAAGATCCCCTGGAGAAGGGCATGGCAATGCCCTCCAGTATTCTTGCCTGGAGAATCCCCACGGACTACAGTCCCTGGGGTTGCCGAGTCTGACACAACTGAGAAACTAAGCACATATTTTCAGTTTTCTGTTCTTGAGTTAAATCTCCTTGAAGCAATATTACAGAGGAGAAAAAGTAATATCAGAAGAGGGAAAAAATAATGTGAAAAACATAGCAGGCAACACAGAAAATGAAAAGACAATAAGTCTTAAGAGGAATTAAGGGACCAGGTACAGCAGTACAACTAGCATTTTCTAGTTTCACGAAAGGAAATTGTTTTTCTTAATTTTTTTTAGTATCTTTACTTCCTTAGAGCTCTTTTGAATCACCATACCACTCCGAGTAGTTAAATGATATGGCGATTACTTAGGCTAAGATGACCCTTAGTCCCCAAAAGGAGTAATCCTTAAATTCGGTTTATTCTGAACTGAGTACAAACTCAAAAACAATGGAAAGGATGTAGCTCTGTGCAGAGTGTCATGTTATTGCATTTTCCCTCTCGGAGATCTAAGCCATCAGCTAACCTATAGTCTCTCTTGTTTATTGCCAAGCATGATGTGTATGTTTTGTGATCTTCAACAGCATTATATCTACAATACTCCCACACTAAAAGCATTTCTATAGAAACAAAAAAGAATGAACTTATTACTTACATTGTTCTAAGATTTTTATTTTCACCAGTTGCTTAAAATAGACATGCTTTCAGTAGGAAGTAGCTCTTCTAGGGTATAATGAAGAATAAAATGCACTGTTTATGAAAAATTGATACTTAGAAACCTTTTGCTATACTATAATAGAATTCATTTTTACTAGAAGTACAACTTAAGATATGAACATTTTTCTCTTCCTACTGTGAGCTAACACTGTAACAAAGACTGGGTTAGAGAAAGCAATCTGTTTCATAATTGTGCCAATCTGTGGAAACATTTGAAGAAGTACCTACATAATAATAGTTTTAGTATGATGTAGTCTCATTTATTTCTGCTTTTGTTGCAAGATTCAAAAACCACCACCAACACCTATGTCAAGGAGATTTTGAGCTCCTATGTTTTCTTTCAGCTTTATGGTTTCAGGTATTACATTCACGTCTTTAATCCATTTTGAGTTATTGTTTATGTGTGGTGAAAGATAGTGGTGTTTTATTCTTTTGCATATGACTGCCCAGTTTTCCCAGAATCACTTATTGAAGAGACTGTCCTTCTCCCATTGCATGTTCTCAGCTCCTCCGTCGTAAATTAACTGACCACATAAATATGAATTCATTGCTTGGCTCTCTTGTTCTATTAATCTATGTATCTGTTTATATGCCAGTACCATACTGTATTAATTACTCTAGCATGATAGTATAGTTTGAAATCAGGGAGCATGATACGTCCAGTTTTGTGCTTCTTAAGACTGGATTGGCTATTTGGGGTTTTTTGTTCAGTTCAGTTCAGTCGCTCAGTCATGTCTGACTCTTTGTGACCCCATGAACCACAGCACGCCAGGCCTCCCTGTCCATCAGCTACTCCCAGAGTCTGCCCAAACCCATGTCCATTGAGTTGGTGATGCCATCCAGCCATCTCATCCTCTGGCGTCCCCTTCTCCTCCTGCCCTCAATCTTTCCCAGCATCAGGGTCTTTTCAAATTAATCAGCTCTTCGCATTAGGTGGCCAAAGTATTGGACTTTCACCTTCAACATCAGTCCTTCCAATGAACACCCAGGACTGATCTCCTTTAGGATGGACTGGTTGGATCTCCTTGCATTCCAAGGGACTCTCAAGAGTCTTCTCCAACAACACAGTTCAAAAGCATCAATTTGTGGTTCCACACAAATTTTAGGATTGTTTGTTCAATTGCCTTGAAAAATATCACTGGAATTTTCAGTGAGATTGCATTGAACCTGTCGATTTCTTTGTGTGGGTGTTATCAATTTTAATAATATTTATTTTTCCAATTCTTTCAAGATACTCATGGAATATCTTTCCATCCATCTGTACTTTCCTCAGTTTCTTTAATTAATAGATCTTTCACCTGATTAAATTTATTCCTAGTTTTTTTTTTAATTATTTTTGATGCAATTATAAATGGAATTGTTTTATTTTTGCTTATGAGAGTTTGTTAGTGTATAGAAACTTAATAGATTTTTATGTATTGATTTTGTATCCAGCAACTTTACTGAATTTGTTTAGTCTTTCAGCTTTTCACCATTGAATATGATATTAGCTCTAGGTCTGTCATACATGACTTTAATTATGTTGAGGTATATTGCCTCTAGGCCCACTTTCTGGAGCGTTTTTTTTTTTTTTTTTTTTCCATAAATGGATGAAGAATATTGTCAAAAGATTTTTCTACATATACTGAGATGATCATATGGTTTTGAATTCTTTAATTTGTTGATAATAGTGTATCACAATGATTGATTTGTGGATATCAAAAATTCCTTGCATCTCTGGGATAAATCCTGCTTGCTCATGTTGAATGATCCTTTTAATGTATTGTTGGATGCAGTTTGCTAGTATGTTGTTGAGGATTTTTACGTCTATAGTAATCTATAATGTTGGCCTTTTTTTTCTTGTGATATCTTTGTCTCATTTTGGTATCAGGGTAATGGCCTCATGAAATGAGTTTGGGAGTATTCCTCCCTCTGCAGTTTTTGGAAGAGTTTGAGAAGGATAGATATTCACTCTTCTCTAAATGTTTGATAGAATTCACCTGTGAAGCATCAGGTCCTGGACTTTTGTTGGAAATTTTTTAATCATAGTTTCAATTTCAGTACTTGCGACTTGTCTATTCTCATTTTCTATTTCTTCCTGGTTCAATCTTGGGAGACTACACCTTTCTAAGAATTTGTCCATTTCATTCAGATTGTCCATTTTATTGGCATATAGTTGCATATAGTGATCTCCCATGATCTTTTATATTTCTATAGTAACTTCTTTTTCATTTCCAATTTTATTAGTTTGAGCCTTTTTTTTTTGATGAGTCTAGCTAAAGGATTATCAATTTTGTTTATCTTTTCAAAGAACAAGCTTTTAGTTTCATTGATCTTTTCAGTTGTTTTGCTTATATATTTCTTTTTTTTGTTTGTTTTTTTGTTTTTTTACACGAACTCCCAAACATGAACCCCCCTCCCACCTCCCACGCCACATCTTCCCTCCAGATCATCCCCATACACCAGCCCCAAGCATCCTGCATCCTGCATTGAACATAGAAGAGATACAGATGTGCTTATATATTTCTGCTGTGATCTTTATGACTTTTTTTTCTTCTATTAACTTTGGGTTTTGTTTGTTCTTTTTCTAGTTTTTTTTTTTTTTTTTTTTTTTTTAAGGTGTAAGGCTAGGTTGTTTAGTTGAGATTTTTCTTGTTGGCTGAGTTAAGCCTGTACTACTATAAACTCTCCTCTTAGAACTACTTTTGCTGTGTCCCATAGGTTTTGGATTGTTGTGCTTTCACTTTCATTTACCTTTGGTATTTTTTTGATTTCTTCAGTGATCCATTGGTTGTTTAATAGCATATTAAATTTAACTTCCGTGTGTTTGTGTTTTTTTACCTTTTTTTCTAATTGATTTCTAATCTCATAGTGTTGTAGTCGGAAAAGATGCTTGGCATGATTTCAATTTCCTGAAATGTACCTGGGCTCACTTTGTGCCCCAGCATGTGCTCAATCCTGGAGAATGTTCCATGTACAGTTGAAGAATGCATATTCTGTTTTTGGATGGAATGCTAATATTTTGTAGAGGATTTTTGCACATATGTTCATCAGGGATATTGTCCTGAAATTAAAATAAGTGGGACTACATCACACCAAATAGCTTTGCACAGCAATGGAAACCATGCACAAAGTGTAAAGGCAACCTACTGAACGGGAGAAAATATTTACAAATGATGAATCTGATAAGGTCTAATAACCAAAATACATAAAGAACTCATAAAATTCAGTAGCCCCCAAAAATCTGATTTAATAATGGGCATAAGAGCTGAATACATATTCTTTCAAAGACGATACACAGATGGCTCAACATCATTATGCCATCAGGAAAATGCAAATCAAAATTAGAATGATATATCACCTCATACCTGTTAGAATGGGTATTATCAAAAAGACAAGAAATAAGTGTTGATAACTGTGCATAAAAGGGGGAACCCTCTTGCACTGTCAGTGGAATATAAATAGATGCAGCTACTGTGGTAAGCAGTATGGCACTAACTCAAAGAGATGTATTTAGTAGTTAAAATATTACTCAGCCACAAAGAGAATGAAATCTTTCCAACATGAATGGACGTTGAGGGCATTGTGCTAACTGAAATGAATCAAAGAAGGACACATACTGTGCTCTCTCTCATATACATAATCTGAAGAAAACAATACACTCATAGATTCAGAGAAAAAAATGGTGATTATTATAAGTGAGAGCCGTAGGGTGAGACAAATGTGTAAAAAAAAAAAAAGTGAGACAAACATTTTAAAAAATGTTTAAAAGTTCAGTTTGCCAGATATATGTACAAAAAGGAAAATAAATGGGTAAAGTCTTAGCATAAGCATTTCGTTCCATACACCTCCTGACTAGATATACTATCAGCTGAAAGTTTTCGAAGTTTGAGAGGAAAACATTTTGGCTAAAATCTTTGATCATCCACAACCTCATTGTTCTTTTCCATAAAATAAATCAGAAAGAAGATAGAAGCTGACCTTCCAAACTCAAAAAATCTTATTTTGTTAATTTCTACAGTTATGAAATCTGGAACATTATAGAAAAGAAAGCAGCCTAGTATTGCACCCAGTCTAATAAATACAAGAAACCTTCTCTACTTAAGAGATATATTGAGGAGTTACCTAGCACCTGCCAAATGTATACATCAAGTCACTTTCAGGAGGATTCTGGGTCCTTCTAAGCTGGGTGAAAGGCAAAGGTTCTAGAGCAAGAGTTTCTCAATTTCAACATCAATTACATTTCAGAGCAAATAATTATTTGTTGTGGGAGCTGTCCTGTGTATTAGCGGATGCTGAGCAATATCCCTGGTTTCTGCCCACTAGATGCATGTGGTGCTCCCTTCCCTATGGTTGTGACCCAAAAACGATCTCATTTTGGAGACTTACACGTGTACTGTCATCAGGCACACAATGCCAGCCTTTCCTAATTTAGAATCACTAATAATAACCTAATTTGTTATTTTTTCCATCCCTTGTGACAACAATACAAATGATAATTTTACCTACTTGATGGAATTGTTGTGAAGATTTGAAACATCTAAGTGCTTAGAACATTGGCAAATAGAATATGCAAGAATTGTGGGATTATAATTCCCATGGGCAGAATACTATGAATGACAATTGCTCTGAACATAAGAGTGGCTATTCTTTGACCATTGCAACCATTTGGCCATGAGATGAGTTGTTATCACCTCTGTTTGTACTTATTTTCAGGAATATTACACATTATATTGATCATATTTCTCTTTTCTATAATATTGAGTAATGATTTTCTCTTTACCTATAACAATTAATAAGCCAAAAATACAATGGGAATAAATTGTTCAATTTTATGTGGAAAGGATTCAAGACTTAAAATTTACATCATTTCAATGAATAAAGTAATTTCACTCTCCCGTTTCCAAGCAAAAGTCAGAGCAATTTTGATTAATATGTCATGACCAAGGCCACACACTTTGTGGAATTTAATTGCAAAAATCACTCTCTAATGCTGACTAAATGACCAAGCTCTTGCCTTAGATTTTTTCAGAGATTTTTTTTTCCTCAGACTTCTTTATAGCATTTATTTGGGGGATAAGAAAGGACATTGAGAATAAGAAACCATGGACAGGTTGCTGATTTTGTTGATATCAGTATGGAGCAGTCTCATTAGATTAATAAGCTGCCATGTAAAACTCACCGCATAGGTATTTTCCCCATAGTCTTATTGATTCTGGGCCAGACGCATGTTGCTTACAGCCTGATGAATTTAAGAATAGATCTAATGACTGCTTAATGTAGCCTTGCAAACAGCTTTCAAAAGTCATTAGGCCTGCAAACCAATAGGGTTTGCACCCTTGAGACATCATTCCACAGACAAATAGTTTTCAGTTTGACTTTTCTCTCTTAATTCATTGCTGATCTGTATGTAATTCATTACGCCTGTACAAGTTTGGTTCTGCTGAAAGGAACTCTAAACTTGAGACTGAAATCTCTATTTGTCATATGGTTCTGCCACCTTAGAGCTCTGACCTGGATGGGTGATTTAATTTCTTGGGCCTCAGTTTCCTCTAGTGTAGAAACTGATCTAAATCAGTTGTTTTCAACACGTAATATCAGGGCTCACAGCATCAGTACCACCTGGGAACTTGTTAAAAATGCAAATTCTTGTCCCCATACCAGGCACAGTGGATCAGTACTCTGGGAATGTGAACAGGATAGCTGTGATTTAACAGGCACTCCAGCCGATTCTGATTTATAATAAAGTTTGAGAACCATGGTCATAGGTCAGGGATCAGCAAATATTTTCTGTACAGGTTTAGATGGTAATATTTTAAGCTCTGTGGGAAGCAAAATCAAGGATATTATTCAGGTATCTATTTAAAAGAGAAAAAATAACTTTTTCTTGACATAATTTAAAACAGTAATAGTAATAGCTAACACAATTTTTTGTTGTATATGTCTACTAATGAAAATTATAGAACCCTTTTGAGAAAGGATACTCTTGCTGAGTTAGAGTACAAAGTCAATGTCCCCTTCATTAAATCAGTTATGCAAAATCAAGGATATTATTCAGGTATCTATTTAAAAGACAAAAAATAACTTTTTCTTGACATAATTTAAAACAGTAATAGTAATAGCTAACACAATTTTTTGTTGTATATGTCTACTAATGAAAATTATAGAACCCTTTTGAGAAAGGATACTCTTGCTGAGTTAGAGTACAAAGTCAATGTCCCCTTCATTAAATCAGTTATCTATATTCATCTGTAAAATTCATCCTTGATCCTGGCCCATGCAAGTCAGAGTGCACACTGGATTTGGCCTGCAGGCCAGAGTTTACCACTCCTGACACAGAAGATCTCTACAGTCCTTTCCATTTCCACCATTTATGAGTCTACTGCAATCAATCCTTAAGTTTTCTAACTATGTCTAATTTTCCCTTTTCTTCAGATTAAATTTAAGAACCCCAATTATATGACATCTGTATGAAATATCATATGCTATCACTTCTGTGTGGAATCTAGAACAAATGATACAAAATGAACTTATTTAAAAAAAAAAAAAAAAACAGAAATAGACTCACAGCTTTAGAAAATAAATGTGTGGTTACCAAAGGGGAAAGGTGGGAGAGGGAGATAAATTGGGAGTTTAGGGATGGCATATACACAGGACTATATTTAAAATAGATAACCAACAAGGACCTAATGTGTAGCACAGGAAATTGTGCTCAATATTCTATAATAGCCTAAATAGGAAAAGCATTTGAAAAGAAATAGATACATGTGAATCACTTTGCTGTTATACCTGAAACTAATACTTCATTGTTAATCCACTATGCTCCAATACAAAATAAAAATTTTTTAAATAGAAAATTAACCCAAATTATAAATTCTAATAGATCATTCTCAACCTAACCCCATCTACCCAACACCACAACAATATACAGATATTTCAGAAAAACTAAACAGTGTCTGGATAAAATATAAAGTCCAGAATGGGTTCTTGCATTTCTGAATTGAATTCTTCCAAAGTGAAGGGAAAAACTAACAGTGGTCTTATCAGTTCAGTTCAGTCACTCAGTCATGTCTGACTCTCTGCAACCCCATGGACTGCAGCATGCCAGGCTTCCCTGTCCATCACCAACTCCCAGAGTTTACTCAAACTCATGTCCATTGAGGCTGTGATGCCATCCAACCTTCTTTTCCTCGGTCGTCCCCTTCTCGTCCTGCCCTCAATCCCTCCCAGCATCAGAGTCTTTTCCAATAAGTCAACTCTTCGGATGAGTTGGCCAAAGTACTGGAGTTTCAGCTTTAGCATCATTCCTTCCAAAGAAATCCCAGGGCTGATCTCCTTCAGAATGGACTGGTTGGATCTCCTTGCAGTCCAAGGGACTCTCAAGAGTCTTCTCCAACACTACAGTTCAAAAGCATCAATTCTTCTGCACTCAGCTTTCTTCACAGTCCAACTCTCACATCCATACATGACAACTGGAAAAACCATAGCTTTGACTAGACGGACCTTTGTCAGTAAAGTAATGGTCTTATATATAGACTTTAAAATGATATAGTATCCATCAGCAACATTCTTTGTGTTCTTTATTGTCTATTGGAGCAAAGACTGTTAAAAGTCAGCAGTGTTTCAGAGATTAAACAAAATAAAACCTATCAAAGATATATGTTCTTTTAAATAAGATATAAGCAAGAAGTTAATATCCCAAGCAATTAGCTATTATCAAATTCTGAATAAGACATATTATTCAGATCCCCTTTTATCCATCCAGATGGGAATATGAGAAATGCAAATCTTTTTAAATCAAAGTTTCCATCTTAAGTGAAAATAGAGGGCACAAATTAGTGGAATCAATTCATTTGCTTTTGCTTGGAGGTTGCCTCCTGCAATTAATTCAATTGACTAGTTTAATTTCTTTATACATTCATTGATGAGGATATGAGTATTCAGTTTTAAACCTCACTTGGCTCCATTTTCTCCAGATCCCCTGACTCAGAATCAGTGCACTTCCTCTAGTTGTTATGGTCTCTGCTATGTGGAAGAAGAATTCAGTATCTGCCCCCCTGCAAAGTATGTGATAATGCAGTTCACCCCCCTCGCCGAGCTCCCACCCTAGTCTCATGTGAGCCTATCTACTGAAAGAATTGTGTACGTGTACGTGTGCATCTGGTAAGAACTGAGTTAAGCTGCTCAGCGTGAGGCAGAGGGTCGACTGCATGGGACACAGAAGAAATGATAAAACACTGGTTTTTGGTTCATAAGGTAAAACTATAAAGGTCTTCCTGAATGGGTGGAAAAGTGGCTCCTTTCACTTCCTTTTAATATTTGCCTTAGATATTGCAGCAAAATTTTCAAAAGGAGATGTAAGAATAACTTCAAGCCAGGTCTCAATCACCATTATTACTCTTTGTTGTTGTTCAGTCGCTCAGTTGTGTATGACTCTTTGTGACCCCATGGACGGCAGCACTCCAGGCTTCCCTGTCCTTCATCATCTCCTGAGCTTGCTCATAGCCATTGAGTCAGTGACACCATCCAACTATCTCATCCTCTTTTGTCCCCTTCTCCTACAGTCTTCAGTCTATTTCAGAATCAGGCTCTTTTCCAATGAGTTGGCTATTCGTATCAGGTGGCCACAGTATTGGAGCTTCAGCTTCAGCATCAGTACTTCCAAAGAATATTCAGGACTGATTTCCTTTGGGATGGACTGGTTGGATCTCCTTGCAGTCCAAGGGACTCTCATGAGTCTTCTCCAACACCACAGTTCAACAGCATCAATTCTTCAGCATTCAGCTTTCTTTATGGTCCAACTCACACATCCATACATGACTGGAAAAACCATAGCTTGACTATATGGACATTTGTTGGCAAAGTAATTTGTCTCTGCTTTTGAATATACTATCTAGGTTGGTCATAACTTTTCTTCCAAGGAGTAAGCATCTTCTAATTTCATGGCTGCAGTCACCATCTGCAGTAATTTTGGAGCCCAAGAAAATACAGTCTCTCACTGTTTCCACTGTTTCCCCATCTATTTGCCATGAAGTGATGGGAACAGATGCCATGATCTTTGTTTTCTGAATGTTGAGTTTTAAGCCAGCTTTTTCACTCTTCTCTTTCACTTTCATCAAACGGCCCTATAGTTTCTCTTCACATTCTGCCCTTGAATTGTGTAATCTGCATGTCTGAGGTTATTGATTTTTTCTCCCCACAATCTTGATTCCAGCTTGTGCTTCATCCAGCCCAGCATTTCACATGATGTACTCTGTATATAAGTTAAATAAGCAGGCTGGCAATATACAGGCTTGACACACTCCTTTCTCACTTTGGAACCAGTCTGTTGTTCCATGTCCAGTTCTAACTGTTGCTTCTTGACCTGCATACAGGTTTCCCAGGAGGAAGGTAAGATGGTCTGGTATTTCCATCTCTTTAGGAAATTTCCACAGTTTGTTGTGATCCACACAGTCAAAGTTATAATCAGTGAAGCAGAAGTAGATGTTTTTCTGGAACTCTCTTGATCCAGCAGATGTTGGCAATTTGATTTCTGGTTCCTCTGCCTTTTCTAAACTGAGCTTGAACATCTGGAAGTTCATGGTTCACATACTGTTGAAATCTGGCTTGGAGAATTTTGAGCTAGCATGTGAGACGAGTGCAATTGTGTGGTAGTTTGAGCGTTCTTTGGCATTGCCCTTCTTTGGGATTGGAAGGAAATCTGACCATTTCCAGTTCTGTGGCCACTGCTGAGTTTTCCAGATTTGCTGGCATATTGAGTGTACCACTTTAACAGCACCATCTTTTAGGATTTGCAATAGCTTAGCTGGAATTCCATCACCCCACTAGCTTTGTTCGTAGTGATGCTCCCTAAGGCCCACTAAACTGCATACTCCAGGATGTCTTGCTCTAGGTGAGTGACCACACCATCATAGTTCTCTGAGTCATTAAGATCATTTTTCAATAATTCCTCTGTATATTCTTGCCACCTCTTCTTAATATATTCTGCTTCTCTTCAGTTGCTCAGTCATGTCCAACTCTTTGCAACCCCATGGACTGCAGCACGCCAGGCCTCCCTTTCCATCACCAACTCCCGGAGCTTCCTCAAACTCATGTCCATCGAGTTGGTGATGCCATCCAATCATTTCATCCTCTTGTCCCCTTTTCCTCCTGCCTTCAATCTTTCTCAGCCTCAGGGTCTTTCTAATGAGTCAGCTTTTCACATCAGGTGGCCAAACTATTGGAGCTTCAGCTTCAGCATCAGTCCTTCCAGTGAATATTCAGGACNGTGATGCCATCCAATCATTTCATCCTCTTGTCCCCTTTTCCTCCTGCCTTCAATCTTTCTCAGCCTCAGGGTCTTTCTAATGAGTCAGCTTTTCACATCAGGTGGCCAAACTATTGGAGCTTCAGCTTCAGCATCAGTCCTTCCAGTGAATATTCAGGACTCATTTCCTTTAGGATGGACTGGTTTGATCTCCTTGAAGTCCTAAGTCTGTTTCTCTTAGGTCCATACTGTTTCTGTCCTTTATTTCTCTTTAGAAAGGGATACATGTATTCCTGCTTTCTCTGGTGGCCACACTGACATACAGATTAACTCCTAATTCTTCTTTTTCATTGTCTAATGAGGTAAAATAGAAACGTGGAAGCATACATAAAATGCTCTAATCTTAAGTGTACATCTCAATGAAATTTTACATATATACCAGTGTGATCCCCTAGTTCACAGGAGCGAATATTGTCCACACTGTAGCCAAGCAATACCAACCCCAGAGGTAAGCACTACCGTGACTTATATCACCATACGACAGAATTTTATGCAATCATAGTCTTCTGTGGTGTCTTTTTGCTCACAATTATTGCCACTTACTAGATATATTCTTAAATAATATGTAAAGAAACCAGCCACAATCTGGGATCCACGATTTATAAATCCAGATCATTCATCTCCCTAGAGAATACATGAAAACCTCCCTTCCAGATGGATTAATGTTAACAAAATGCATTAGCCAAAAAAAACACAAAATGATGTTTCTCTTGTTATCTAACATAATTGCAGTTTTCTCACATAGAATTCAAAGTATAGATATAATGGCTGATCTAAAATGTAAATTAAAAATGAACCGTAAGTTTTGCATATTTTACTGATTATTGATACCCTGTAGAATTTAAAACTTGCCTAGGAGTCCATCATGATGAATGGCTTTGCTTTAAGAAAATTTATAATTTTCATCTACTTTACTCCACACTTCATGAGCCTAATTTTTGAGGGTTCATTAATTCCCTTTCCTCTGGTGGCTGTTATATATTGTTTGGATTTCCATTTATGTCATTTTGTCCTCTAATCTGTTCTGTGCTCCTTTGCAAAATTTATGTAATTCAGTTTTATCTTTGAACTGTTTTCTTTGCACAATACTTATTTCACTTAAATTTTCTGGGTGGAAGAAGGACGTTTTTATTGTTCCTCTTGCTTGATTTACCTTATTTTTATAAAACAAAATATTTCTCCCATTTTCCCCTAGCCACTCCTTCATTTCTGTTACTTACCAATTCCTGAAACTGACCAGTGGGAGTCCTTCGGCACCCTTCCCACTGTCTTCCCTCTGCTGCTCATAATTCATATTCTCATCACCGGAACCCTGGCTGCTCTGATGATCTAACATGCCTGCCTGGTCCACCCTCTCCCAGCTGCAATCCATCTACTATAAACTCCCTAAACCTCTGATGGCATTAGCCAAGTCTTCTGCAGAACAATTTAAATCACTCTTTCTGCTTCTTCAAGAATGCAAGAATCCATTTTAAAAGCAAGCACACCCTATAGATCACCAAGGTTGACCTAAGAGATTTTCATTATAGTGTAAAGTAAATAAGTACTGTTATTAGCCCATGTATAAAGCCTGCTTCTTACAGACCCTCTGTAACTATGAAATCAAATAAATTGTCAACTAATACTAACAAAATCATGAAAGTAATATAATTCAACTGATTATGATGAATGAAAAAAAAATCCACCCACTACGTGAATATTGGAATAATTGCTACATTTTGTAAACTGACAAGCCTAAGAAAAGTGTTGGGTAGGTTACATCATCTCGTGGAACACAGCATTATGGCAGGACTATAAATAATGCCCTGTATTGTGAGGTGATGTAATCCTCCCAAAACTTCTCTACATTCAGAATGTTCCAAAACATTCATGCCTTCCACGTGCCTCTGTCATTTACTTCTTAAGTCCACCTGGATTCTTTTCTCATCAGTTCACTAAAATAAATTATAATGCAATGAATGATAAACACACAAATGAAATAATCTTGCAGTCTTTAGATAGGAGGCTGGGGCACATGGTATGTTTACATTATTTTATAGATTACTTAAAACTTCAAATGTGATATATCTAAAAATATGTCAGAGGACCTCAGTTTAATTGCACTGTGTTAAATGACAGTATAGTGGTGGAGGTAGTAGGTTAGTCGCTGAGTCGTGTCCAACTCTTCGTGACCCCATGGACTGTAGCCCGCCAGGCTCCTCCATCATGGAATTTTTCAGACAATACTGCAGTGAGTTGACATTTCCTTTTCCAGAGGATCTTCCCAAATGGTAGAATACTGTTACTCATTCTCAAAGTGATACTATACTGTTCTATCTGTTCATCAAGAAGACATTTTCCTTAAATGTGTTGGTATGTGTGTCCTGTCTCATTAGCTTCATTTTAATTTTCTTTACAGCAGCTGCTGCTGCTGCTGCTGCTGCTAAGTCGCTTCAGTTGTGTCCAACTCTGTGTGACCCCATAGACGGCAGCCCACTAGGTTCCTCTGTCTCTGGGATTCTCCAGGCAAGAACACTGGAGTGGGTTGCCATTTCCTTCTCCAATGCATGAAAGTGAAAAGCCAAAGTGAAGTCGCTCAGTCATGCCTGACTCTTAGTGACCCCATGGACTGCAGCCCACAAGGCTCCCCTGTCCATGGGAGTTTCCAGGCAAGAATAGGAGAAGCATTGCTTAAACCCCTTTAATTTCAGACCCTAATCCAAGACTTGTACATATTAGTCTTCACTAAAAGTGCTCATTGATTAATCACTGAGTTAAAGAATGCCATTAGATCTTATTTTCTTGATGGTTCACTTTTTTTCTTATCCTAAAACTTCTCCACTTGGAAAAGACACTATGAACCTTCTCACATCCATAACTTTACCCATGATATTCTTTCTATTTAAAATAACCTTTCTGCTGACTGTAACGGGGAAGGCAACGGCACCCTACCCCAGTACTCTTGCCTGGAAAATCCAATTGACGGAGTAGCCTGGTGGGCTGCAGTCCATGGGGTGCCTAACAGTCGGACAGACTGAGCGACTTCACTTTCACTTTTCTCTTTCATGCATTGGAGAAGGAAATGGCAACCCACTCCAGTATTCTTGCCTAGAGAATCCCAGGGATGGGGGAGCCTGGTGGGCTGCCATCTATGGGGTCACACAGAGTTGGACACAACTGAAGTGACTTAGCAGCAGCAGCTGACTGTAAACTACATCTTATATATCTTAGATGACCCCCCCTCCGCTTTTTTTTTTGTTTAACATTTTCTGTTTCTTTGTGGAGACTTTTTATTTTTTTCATCTGCCCTCAGCAGATTCATAATTGCTGACTAAAGCATTCCCATGATGGCTTCTCTCAAACCTTAATCACATAATTCTAACATCTTTCTCATCTCTGTATTGGCATCTATTGATTAACGTTCCCCTACCCCCTTATGTTTGAATCTTCCTGATTCGTGGTTTGAGGAGTGGTTTTCATTTGAAACCCAGACACCTTGGGTATTACATTAACAGACTCTAGATCCTAGTTCAGGCTACTGGTTTTGTTGGCTTCCACTGACAGTATTTCTGCAGGGGTGGGTACCTCTTGGGTACTCATAGGTGTGGGTAAACGTCCAGACTCTCCACTTACACAGTTATTTGTCATTACTTCTGGTGGGGTTAGGAGTTCTAGGTCCCCTAGGCCTTCACTAACACCAGGGCAGTGGGGTGTTCTTATCACTGAGTGGGAGTGAAAGTCCCCATCTCCGAAGAGCGTTCCTGACACTCCCCTAGTGAAGAAAGGGTGGAATTTTCTCCTCCGGTCTCCACAAATGCAATAGAGTGGGACCTCATTACATCTTTGCAGGAATAAAAGCCTGTCTATTCAGCCTTGTCTGACACCAACTTGGCAGGGAATTTGAAGAGCTTTCTAGCTGAGGTGGCATTCTAGGCTCTCTCCTTGGCTTCATAGGATTCTCAGCACCACCTTTCTACGTATTGCAAGAAAGACAGTCTAACTTATCTTTCAGAAGATCTTTTCATATCCAGTTGTTCTGAAGATTTAACGATTGACACAGCTACCTCTAAATGACAGTCTCCTACCTATACATCTACACTCATTCCTTAGATGATGTCATCAAATCCCACACCTATAAAATGACTTCTGTGTTTTGCCGGACCCTAAGTCCATAGGTCCAGCTCAGTCTCTCTCCTGAAATCCAAACTTACATATACGTCTACTTATGTGACATCTCCATTTTGACACCTAATGGGTAAATTAGATTTTTTCCATCTCTACTGCTGCCCCCGCTGCCCACACACACATTTGCTTCTCTCCTAGTTTTCTCAGAAAATAGCAACATCATTCTTCAGATGCTCATGCTGAAAACAATGAACTACTCTTTTTTTTTTTTTTTTACTTCATACACTGAGTAAATTGCATTGGAAATCTTAGATCTTTAAGTCTCAAGATATATTTCTAACCATTAAAAAAAAAATCCTACTGCTATTATCTCAGCCCAAACCACCATCATTTTGCACCTCAGTTCAGTTCAATTGCTCAGTCATGTCTGACTCTCTGTGACACAATGAACTGCAGCACGCCAGGCCTCCCTGTCCATCACCAACTCCCACCACCGCCAAACCCATGTCCATCGAGTTGGTGATGCCATCCAACCATCTCATCTCTGTCGTCCCCTTCTCCTCCTGCGCTCAATGTTTCCCAGCATCAGGGTCTTTCCCAATGAGTCAGCTCTTCACATCAGGTGGCCAAAGTATTGGAGTTTCAGCTTCAACATCAGTCCTTCCAAGGAACACCCAGGACTGATCTACTTTAGGATGGACTGGTTGGATCTCTTTGCAGTCCAAGGGACTCTCAAGAGTCTTCTCCAACACCACAGTTCAAAAGCATAAGTTCTTCAGTGCTCAGCTTTCTTTATGGTCCAGCTCTCACATCCATACATGGCCATTGGAAAAACCATAGCCTTGACTAGACAGACCTTTGTTGGCAAAGTAATGTCTCTGCTTTT